>VZSC01011102.1:23436-42403 GCA_013398225.1 Steatornis caripensis | reverse complement strand
ATTTAACTGTATCTAAATGGAAATTTAAATAGAGACAGGACATGGGGAAAAGATAGAAACTTACTTTCAAAGCAGAAATGTCAGGGTTCTGACTTCTTGATGTTCATATAACCGTAGGCTTGGGAAGTCAACAAGGAAATGTAAGATACAACTTGAACCTAATATTAAAAAACCCAGCAAATAATCTGTAAAGGGTGGATAAGCGATAGTTTAATCTCTTTGGTTATAATCATAAAATTTGCTGAGCCTGTATGAGTGCCCCGAAATATATGTTTAATNAACAAGGAAATGTAAGATACAACTTGAACCTAATGTTAAAAAAACCAGCAAATAATCTGTAAAGGGTGGATAAGCGATAGTTTAATCTCTTTGGTTATAATCATAAAATTTGCTGAGCCTGTATGAGTGCCCCGAAATATATGTTTAATATTAATAGATACATTGTGGTATGAGCACTGTGGAGGATGAAATAAAACGGAGTCTGCATGAGAAAGGTCTTCACCAATGTCTAAGTATTAAATACTAAGATAAACTTCAGTAATAAACTTTTCTTTTTCTTGATTTGGGAGACATTTTTGTACTTTCTATTTCAAATGAAAAACACAGATATTAGTATTAATTCAGTGTAAAAACAAAAGAAAGTATGTTCCCTGGGATATGATTCCTCAGCTTCACCTTCATCTTTAGAACAAGGGCATATTATTTATTGGGTTTACATTATACACGTGTATACTTGTGTGAGCGCTTTAATTTGTACTGAATCAATAAATAAATAAATGTTATTTTGTAGTACACATCAGGCGGTATAAATTGCAAGCCCTAAAAGTTTTTATGAGCATTAGTACAGGCGCAAATCATGGCACAACGGTTCACGTGAAAACCTTAATCAGGCCCTGACAAAGTACACTGTGGTTTTAGAATCCCAACTTCTTTTCTTCAGTCAATGGATCTGGACTTATAACTAGAAAATGAAGGAAAGAAAGTAGGTTATTGCAACCATCTTCAGGGCATTTCAGTGGATACACCATGCCTCTTGATATGTAGGACAATTTAAAAAAAAAAACCAAAGACTGTCCTGTGGTGACAATTAGAATTTCTTGGGACAGCTACTCCAGCAATGAAATTAGTTATTTAAGAGGAGCATGTGTAAGAGAGCTGGAAGTCTTTTCACCCCAGGCATATGAATATCTAGCATATAATTTCACATAAATCAGACAGACGCAATTGTGTGGCCTGTGCACATCACTTTTCCCAGTTCAACAGTCTGCATTTTTTGGCACTTATCTGAGATTAATATCTTTCATCTGTCGTTCAGCAGAACAGATTGCACCAACATTTCCTCCATTATTGGATGTGGCCACTATTAGAAGTATCAAAAGACCTTACTGATCATTCTATTCTCTGCAGATCCTGAATGGGGCAGAACTGAAAGAGAACAGAATGTATTGTTTAATAAAAGGATAGCATTTTGAAAAAATATATCCTTCATATGATTCTGCTAATACCAGACGAGAAACATTACAGATTTGACTCAGCGTTCAAAAGAAGCATCGTGAAAGTTATTTCAATTCACATTTTACTCAGAGCAGTGTGAGAACTCTTTTTTTATTTGACCATTACTACATACCATCAGTATTTACCTCAACTAGGACTGTGAGTAGCTAAAGGCTTTGCTCAGTTCTTATATAACGGAATGTCTTCCTCATTATTTTATTCAGGGGTTGAATCCATAGAGATTGCATTTCCCGTAATGCAACATCTGTCCTGATTCCAGTTCCCCAACTGAATCAAGGAGGAATGGCTCATGATGAAAAACCATAATCCCTCAGGCCATGTGTAACTGCAAGAGAAAATGGCAGCTGCAGCTTGCAGTGCAGAGCTCTATATATCCAAGACAGACAGACATCCTCCCTGGGCACTCAGGCACGCAGAATGATTTAAAATTAAAGNCAAGGAGGAATGGCTCATGATGAAAAACCATAATCCCTCAGGCCATGTGTAACTGCAAGAGAAAATGGCAGCTGCAGCTTGCAGTGCAGAGCTCTATATATCCAAGACAGACAGACATCCTCCCTGGGCACTCAGGCATGCAGAATGATTTAAAATTAAAGATAAATAACCCACTCCAAGCAGTGTGTAATTGTCATAAAGAATTAATAAATAATGATAAGCCACTGGTTAACTAATTGCTCTATCCATCAACATTTTGCACATAGGAACACATCCCTAATACATTTATTTCCTTTCTTCTGCCAGATGTGTGGCTGCTGTTTCGCTTGCAATAAAAACCTGATTTGCGCAGCACCATGAAGGAGCACAGCAACGGTATTTTTTAGCTGCATGAGATTTCAGATACACATCAAAGTGATCCTTTTCCTTCTTGCATTTTAGGAGCTGTTCAAGGCTCAAGCTTGCAGTGGACATAATTCTGGAAAGATCATGAAAAGAATGGTTTTTTCTAGTAAATTCATCAGTAAAATAAGCTTAACACTATATGTTATGCATGTTAAAGCCAATAGGTGTCATAGTTCATCACTTTGTAATTCCCGTGCAATATCAGGCATGGTATTCGCTGACATCTGAGCCCAGCCACTGCCAAGACATCTTTCTGAAGAGGCATTCAGAAGCGTGGACACCTCACTAGCAGCTTTTGCAACACTTAAATTGACATTTTCATTTGAACAAAACTATCCTTTTTTTCTGTGCTAATTGTTCTTTAATTGATCAGGGTTCCGATCCTTGAAATGCTCTAAACATAGGTACCCATGCTAAATATTCCTTTAGGCATCTGATTTTATGTCATTCAAGTCTGAAAAGTTTCCTGGAGTTCCACATTAATATACCTCTAACCTAGTCTTTTAAAGGTGACTAATGAGGTAAATTACGGTTTTGAAAATAGTATGCACAAAGTGTACCTGATTAATCAATTGTTTTTTCTTTCATAATGGGCTACTTGTGCAGTCTGTTGCCTGCAAAATGATTCTAAGGAATTACAGAAATACATGTGCTGAACCTTACCTTTCAATGGATGCTGTTATTCGTATTGTGTTGTAAGCAACATTACCACAAATGGACAAGTACAAACTTTTTTCCTCCTCTTTGTTCACCAGCCAACAATATACAAAACCAACTCTGGAATTTCTAGGCCACCTATAATACTCTGTATACTTGTCAAAAAAACCTCAGGTGTTTTTGGGTTTGTTTTGATTTTGAATGAAAGGTCTGGTAGAAGACAAATGGTCAATAAAAAAAAGGCAGTTAAAGATTTGCTATTGGAATCTCTCCTGAGATTGCACTTGTCTTTGTGGCTACATATCTCACAGACACAAGATACCTTGAAGATAAGTCTTGTAATTATGGCGTTGAGCAGTCTTGCCCTGAAGATTGCCAGGTGTACTTCAGCCATCAGGCAGGACACATACCTCTAAAGGAACTTCCCTTCAGGATCATCGTGAAAATACATTCTGTAAATTGGGAGTTTCTATTTAACAAGTAAGAATTTTAGTTCAGATACTAGTAAAACCTCATTTTGAGTTTAAGAGCCTTTGGGCCATCTTTGGGAAGCTCACCGTGTGAGGAGCTGTGCAGACACACAGATAGGTTTGTGCACCTGCGTCTCAATGCTCTGGCCAGCCATGGATCTCGCCGCACTTCACCCTGCTCATGTTCTCAGAGAAGTACAGCAACCACGTCACTACTGTCAAAACAAAGCAAATTGTGCTTCTGCTGAAGCAGCCTGCCAGGTTAAATATTGTCTGGAATTTTTTAGTCACTAAACCTTCTAATAAATTTTCATGGGCTTCTGGCCTAAGGGAGCTTAAATTTTGAATGGTGTTTAATGACATGCTTGCCTACGATGCCCAAAGACTGATTTGGGGGCAAAGGAAATATCTCTGAGATCTATATGACAAATGCTCCCTGCGCTCTACTGTTCACTGGTAAAAACCTTCCCTATCCATACCCTCACGGGGATTATCTGTAGGAAAGAGGCTTTCAACTGTTCAGGCTAACTTTTGGTGATAAAAACAGATGCTTGCTATTTCCTTCTCGCCGTATGTCTTTCCTTGCTGGAGCCAGCCATATGTTGAACTGTAAGAAATTTTGTAAGTGACCTGAAGACCCAGAGAGCCATAAATGAAATCATGAATAAGAAAACTTACTCCCTGCTTAAGCAGTGATATCTCTTGACCTAAACCCTCTTCTTCCTCCCTGTACAAATAATTACTGCAGCTGTGAAGCTGTGCTCTGCTGTGGTTAAAATGCTGTCTTCACCCCCACCAGAAAAAGGAAAACGTGTGATTCTGAAACAGTCAACTAGAACCAAAAGTGGGATGGAAGCGTAGCAGAAAATGGCAAAAGACATAATTAGAGTAGTGTATGGAAATGCCTGTAAAGCACGGATGTCTGTGAGAGCGCATAAGTAAAATTGGGGATCTCCTTTGCTGCTTCGAAGCCCACCTGCTCCCAGATCAGGGCTACAGCACGCTGAGATGGTCAGTTCTCAAAATATTATTCTGTTCCGTTAAGGTTAAAGATGCTTCGTCATCTGTGAAAAAGCAAAACATTTAAATTGAAGTATTCAGGTTAAAGTCAGTTATGGTCACGTTTTCCAACCTAGATAAGAATATGTCTCAGCTGCAAAGGCCAGGAAGAGCTGAAGCTAACAATGAAGGAGAATGTAGAAGACTGCAGTGTTTCTCACTAAAAATAAATGTTCATCTACTATTTCAATTCTAGTTAAGCATCCCACAGAGTCTGCATAAAATACCCAAATCACAGTTGTCATATTAGCATAACAATACGGCTAGAGGTGGATTTAAAAGAAGATTACAGATTCAAGTTAAAGAAGTTCATTTTAGACAACAGTCACTTTCTACAACGTGGCCATTTGCAAAAACCTAGTTTTAAAATAGTTTAAAAATGGTGAGGAACATGAGATAACAACACATCCTTTGAAAGCAGTGAGCATTTACTATAAACCCAGATGTAAATTTCACATTAATCTGTATATATAATAATTAGACTTAGTATCCTTGATCTCAACAATCTTCAAGTTCAGCCACAGTTCATTTATAGTTACATTTGTTGTCTTAAACCCATCTTATTACCATGGTTTCAGGATTTCTGAGAGATCATGCTACAAGATGTCTAGAAGCTTTTTAAATGTGAGTTAGTGAAGAAAAAAAGAGGGAGATTAATTAAATGATCAGTACATAAATAATGTATCTCTGAATTTAATTTGTAAAACTTTATGAGCATATGCAATTTTGCTTTTCAGTTCACACTTAATATATTTTCAATCTGATTAATTTTAAGAAAAATAATTAAAGCCAACTGAATATCCTTAATAGCTGGTAGGTGTAGAGCTGAATTTCTATCAGTATTTTTTGGTGCAAATTGAAATATTAAGTCCATCTGTTTTCCTCTGTAGAAATTCCTGAATTTACATTTTTTTAAAATCATTTTTTCTATGAGGTTAAAACTTTAATGAAAACCTGCACACTTGTAGTAATTTAAAAAAACCAAAATCAAACACCAATCAACAGGAAGGAAAGCTGAACATTGATTATTCTTCCCTATATAGTTGTACTAATCTAAGCATAAATTAGTAACTTTAAACTCCACCCAAAAAAAAATGCATGGAAAAAAATTCAGTTTAGCTATTTGCAGCGATGGTGCAGTTCCAATGAAGTAACACTGCACAGATTTTTATCAGCTTGGTAACCCATGTCCTTTCCATGTAACGCCCTTTATAACTTGCTGCTAATGAACTGCTGAGATCTCTGCATAAATTACTAACTATGGAAACTGTGCAAACAATTCTTCTTTATGGCATAGTCTTTTGAAAGTACATATAATTCTGTCCTGTGTATTTGTGAGTTGATATTTGAGAACCTGCCCAGGGAAGTAATAGATAATTTATTTCACAATAACCAAATATGCTATATACATAAGATTTTACATTCCTTTCTACTTAATGACATCGTAAATTAGAATTTGGGTCCCTATATCCCTAGAGTTCAATTAAACCAGATGTTTGAAAAACAGATAGTAAAATAATTTTATCCAAGCAACATTCAAGAACATTTTCCAAATAAACCAGAAGGCAATTTGTCTAAGACTCTGTGCACTGCATACTAAACTTTTTCTCTTTGTTTAACATTGTCGCCTTGAAAATAGTTTGTATGTGAGGTATATTTTTACTATTTCAGACACGAGAAAGCCTACGAGTCACATTCTGCTAATGTTCAGAGAGGAGTAGGCTTTCACAGCTCAATATACCTATTATCGTCATAGTATATGAGGATTTCATCTAATCATGCATATGTTCTGTGTTTTTTACTAAGACCATTTGGAATCACCTGAAACTGTTGTATATAACATCTATAAGATTCTTTAAAAACCAACGCAGTTAAAGAAACAATTGTGTTCAGAAGACTATAAATAAAAGACATGCCTTCTCTAAATACAAAGTTCAATACCTTTGGGCTTTTTTTCTTTTCTTTTTTCCAATATCCTTGCTTCTGGTAACGTATGTTTCAGTGGATTCCTGTGGGAATCAATCTGCCACCCTTCCTCTGAATTAATAAGCGTCTCAATTGCTTGTGAAATGTTACACTGCATTAGCATGAAGCTATGATCAATAAATGACCAATTCAGTCAACATTTGGAGAGACCTTGCGGAATGTGAGGTCATTCCTGATGAGAATACAATAGTGAAAGTGCCACCAGGCAATTGCAGTGATCTGACAATAATTAGGATATTGCTTTTACTCAGACACAAGTCTTAAACAACCCAGCTGTGCTAGTAAACTGTTTAACTAATGTAAATACCACAGGTTTGAAAAGTACTGTTGATCAATCTCTTTTAAATAAAACAAAGTCAATTTTTCTCCTGGAGAATGTAATGAAAGTTTCATCATTTCTCATGATGTCCATCTTATTCAAGCAGTATTCATTTTTACTTTCAGTAATTTGGACGGTCACTGTCTTATCCATAATAAATATAAATTACATTTTCATTTGCAGTATCATTAATCTAAATTATACTCAAAAAGTATACCATGGAAGAAGCAAAAATGTGCTCTTTGCAAGTCTAGCATAGTAAGAAGAAAATGGAAAGTGTAGCGCCACCATCAATATATTTTTGCTCTTTCAAAATATTTTTACTCTTTCAGCTGCCTACGATCAGAACAGTAAGCAGGAAACATATTACTCAGTTACTTCTCCTGTATTGTCTTACTCTCTTTATACCTGCATAATATCTGGTTCTTGAATGCCCAACTTCCATAATTTGAGGCTGCTACTCCTGAGAAATCAAACTTCCGTCTCGCATCTTTGAAGACCAAAACACATCTAACACAAGGCCTAATTCTCATGGGTAAACACCGGCTCGCTGCCAGATATGCTGTCAGCCCAATGCTCTCGTTAGATATGGGGTTTGGCCCTACTGATGCCTTCTGCTCCATGCAGTCTTTACTCTTGTGAGTGGCCTCAAGAAATACTGCATTAAGACTATTTGACCATCAGGGCATGGTTAGTATTGCAAAAAAAAAAAAAAAAAAAAGCTGAAACTGGATCATATGGTATATGACAAGGTATTTATACTTAGTAAGAAAATTTTCTGCTTTCTCAGAAAAACAGAAAAAAATATTAACTATGATTCAATGTTTAAAACCCATTAAAGGAAAATTTTAAACCATCCAGGTCACTGTAATTCAATCTTAGTTTCAAGAAGAGGAAAACACATTTAAACTTAAAAAGACAATCCTGCTACAATTAATTCAATTAGACAGGAGTACAGTTGCAATAATTTGTAAATTGTTAGTATGAAGAAGTTAATCTATTTAAAAAAAAAAACAATCTATGACAAAATCATTTTTTTTAAACTTGTAAGCTCCAGTCATAGGAAGTCCTGCATGAAAGGAAGGAACATCAATGGAAGAGGGAGTCTTGCATTTTTCTTGCATTTTCTTGCATTTTTCTTGCATTTTTCTCTTCTCGGTGGTGCCCAGCGACAGGACAAGGGGCAATGGGCACAAACTAAAGCACAGGCAGTTCCACCTGAACATGAGGAGGAACTTCTTTACTGTGAGGGTAACAGAGCACTGGCCCAGGCTGCCCAGGGATGTTGTGGCGTCTCCTTCTCTGGAGAGATTCAACCCCGCCTGGATGCGTTCCTGTGCCCCCTGCACTGGGGGCACCTGCTTTAGCGGGGGGGTTGGACTAAATGATCTCCAGAGCGCCCTTCCAACCCTGACCTTTCTGTGATTCTGTGATTCATTGGATGTCTTTTCACATTGGTATCACATCTTTACGTAATTCCACTCTTGTGGTTTACTGTGCTATTGCCTTTGCAAGTGTGAAGGCTTAGTACCGCTTGCTGTGGTGAATCTTCTTTCAAGATCATACAAGTTTGCAGCGAAAATTCACAGTGAAAAGCTGGCAAATTCTCTTGCCCAAACCAAGGAGAAAAATAAATGTCTGTTTGTTACCGAGACTTTTAAATTGTAGTAATGCGGACATTTAGAACACTTTGTTCTTACTTTAAGCTTTCCCTACAGGTCAATAACTGCAAAACGGAGGAAACAGAACTATGGAAAATGAAGTAGCCTGTTTCTCAGTTACTCCTCCTTCTGCATTTATCTTCCCACTGTCTTTGCTTCTTTCCCTGCCATCTATCAGCTAATTTTTCCCTCTCTCNAGGAGAAAAATAAATGTCTGTTTGTTACCGAGACTTTTAAATTGTAGTAATGTGGACATTTAGAACACTTTGTTCTTACTTTAAGCTTTCCCTACAGGTCAATAACTGCAAAACGGAGGAAACAGAACTATGGAAAATGAAGTAGCCTGTTTCTCAGTTACTCCTCCTTCTGCATTTATCTTCCCACTGTCTTTGCTTCTTTCCCTGCCATCTATCAACTAATTTTTCCCTCTCTCTCCTCTGGTCTGAATTTTAAAATATTAATCTGCTATCCATGTTTTAATTACTGAATTCAATTAAAATTCTTAAATTTCTTAAAATTCTTACTTATTTTTAAAGAACTGCAGCAATTTTAGAATCAACCAGTAAAACCTTCTGAAGTTATTCCATGTTTCTCCATAGTCATTGAAGAGAAAAACCTGGAAATGACACAAAGACAATACAGAAATATTACTCCTTCACTAGTGATAAAGACACACACAGACACTAGTGATTAAACACACACAGCTATGCAGAATTTTTGTTACACCTTTTCAAAAATTCTGCCAGACAGATGAGAAAACTTAATTATCACCATACTTACCAAAGAAATTCTTTGTGCATATTATAATTTCCATATGACAGATGGTTTTATCTATTACTGTGACAAATACAGAAAATATCAGACGAATCTGAGCTAAAAGGGGAAAAATGCATTCTAAAGCTATTTTTATAATATATGAGTCCATTGCACATCTATAAAAACAAAATTGCTTGGAATAATATGGTAAATATTTTCTAGTCTAATTATTTTAAAACAACAGTGCTCAAAAAACTAAATAATGTTCAAAATACTGTTCTCTTAACAATGTAAGTTTTTACAGTTATGGATTTCAATTACAGCATTTCCATATCTTTACATACAAGACAGAATTTTTTTTAAAAAAATTCCACTAATTTAAAATACAAACGGATGTGCAATCACTTCACAATAAACATTTTTTCATAAACTTAAGATGAAGTGCTAAAATAAACACTGACTATAATCCTTATGTTCAATTTCTTCTCTAATATGATATTTTCCAAAACTCTACTTCAAATACACTGTATTGTCTTTCAATCAGTTACAGGAACTGTACGGTTAACTGTAAAAAGTGAAATTTTCATTCCAACATTGTACAAACGCATCTTAGTTTCAAACTTTGATGAATAGTAAAAGTAGAATTACATAGTTATTGCTTAACAGGAATTGTGGGAAAAAAGCCCTGAACTGACATAAAAATATCAACTCTGGTAATAACAAATATTTTTTTATGAAATGACATCGAGATATCTTCTCATATGCTAGACCATGAAAATAATTGAAGCAAGAATTTAATTGACTGAAACAAATTTAATGAAATACATGTACCTTGTTGAAATGAAAACTCAGTGAATTAACAACAGGAGATTTACTTTAACCAGCTGTGTCCAAAATGAGCAGCCACTACCCTTATGAATATAGCTCAGGTCTTGATTCAGATATATCCTAACTTCAACCAAGTCTGACCAAGTTAGAAGCAACTGTTTGCTTAAACTTAGGAAGGACTGAAATAATAATCATGAGTCTTTACTTAAAGGAAGCCTTTGGAAAAACAAAACCACCACAGCCCGATCTTCTGATTTTAACTTCTAATTATAACTTTGCTATTGCCCATTAGTAGCTTTAAAACTTTCAATGTTGATTATTTCATTAAAGCAAATTTAGACATGTCACCTTGTGTTTTACCAAGAATCACACCTTTGTTCAATAATCCTCCTTTCTTTCCCTTCCGCACATATGCTCCATCCATATCCTGCAAGAAACGTATGACTTGTTCTTCCCTTTTCATGTTTCTTTCATCCAGTAAGAGCTCGATATAGACAATCCCTGTACTCAGATACGTCAAAGCCTTAATTTTGCCCTAGCTATTGCAATATATTACAAAATGTACTTAATATTCTGTCTCCTAATAACCGTACTAGGCATTCTTGAAACGCTGAAGCTGGATTTTGCACAGACCATATTTGATAGCAACACATGAACAGAAAGTCTGAGGCAGAGCAGGGTTATTTTCTCCCTACTCATGATTCAAGAGCTCTGACTGCAATCAATGTGGCAAGTGTCATTGAAATGTACTCAGGCGTGAGAGCCTGTAGGCTTTGGGCATGTCCTCAGGCACTGTGTGGCTTTCCATCCAGCTTCATGATAGGATGTGCTAACAGAACAAATCAAATAATAGCCAGACTCTCTGAGACGCGCTGAATTATCTCTACTCTACTGGCCTCTCTGGATTTATTCCTATTAGACATGGGCAGTAAGTGACCCTAAAGCCTTAACTCTAAACTGAAATTTATTATTTCAATCATATCAAATATATTATTATTTTCTCCTGTAAGTTCCCCTTCAGTAGTTGATATATAGGTAAATCCTGTGACACTATCTGATATATTTTAAATTCTCAGGTAATATAGAAATGAAACTAAATATTTATCAGTTCCCAGTGAAGAATGAGAAAGGCCAGGCAGAGCGCTACAGAGCAGTATCATTGACTTTAAACTGATGGTAACAATAGTAACACACATTTTTCCTCATACAAGTATTTGTGTTCCAAGTTATGGTCCAAATATTATTTCCATTATAAATGTCAATCAATATTTAGGGAGTTAATCCTTCTCTAATCAAAGTCCTTGGTACTGATATTTTTATTATATTAATTTCAGTGGAATAAAAATAGGATCTGTCTCACAGAAACAAAAAAAGCCTCTGTACTGGAAATTATTCCACTGCTTCCCACTTCAAAAGCAAAACTTAATTTTCTATTTATAGAGTCAATTACACCTTCTGTGTCTTAGGATAGATTTCTGTAAGCTGGCCTTTGTCTTTCACTGAAAATCATTTTCTCAAAGCCGCTAGATGACTATTAAGGAATAGAGAGAACAGTGTACATCAAAACATTAAGAAAAATAATCAAACTCAATGTTCAGACAAGAAGGGGGTGAAACTGGAAAAGATTATAGCCACAACAGATACTTCCTTATGCTGGATTTTAGAAATGGTATTTAGAAGACAGCTTTGTCAGTGCTTCTCAGGACTACAAGAGCCTTTCTTAAAAGTGTATTTTAAAGATGTAATTGAGACAGATAGATAGGACATGGACACTGCACCTATTAAGGCTCAAAGTGTCATTAGTAATAGAAGTTCAGGTGCCTTGTACTTACCATACTGAGCATCCACAACATACAACTGATAGAGTTTATTTTTTAGTCTGTAATGGTCCAGCTATGGACTACTGAAATGAAAATTCTTCTTTCAAATCATTCTGGTTTAGAGTATTTTCCGGGCAGTACTCATCTCACAAGACTTTCTTGTTTTTCTTCTTTTATAGCGCACACACTGAAATCCAAGAACAGAAAAAAAAGAATCTTTTTACGGTTAATTTTCCATTATATATTAAAATTATGCTCACAAATTGGTCACTCATTTAATAAGTTCATTGCCTATCGGGTATCTGATGTATTTCTGAAGCAGAGCCTGTAGCAAAACATTCACTAGGACTGCAAAGATTGGTGGCAGAGGGTACAAACAGTGACTCAAAGAGTTCTAAAGCTAGACTTAAGCAGCTTGAAAACAGAAGTGGGGCTCTCACATATACATTTCATAAAAAGCGGAATTTCTGGTTTTCACTCCAAGTCGAAATTAAAAAAAAAAAAAGCAAAACCCAATTAAGTTTCTACAGACAAAAAGTTCTAAAACAGTTACATATTCAAATACATGTCATAAGCACAAACGGAAAGGAAATGTCATGAGTATAAACTAAAGGGAAAAAAAGGAGAAAATAAATCTGTAATGAGTAAAAGCCAGATGACTGGCAATTAATTCCCTCATTTTTGAAGCAGAGGGACTTACGAAGGAAGAAATACAACCTCTTGATCACAGTAACATACTGATTTCCCAGTACATAAATGAAGCTGAAATGTGAAAAGGCATTCTCTCTGAATTAGGCAGGCTGGTGATACAGTTTACACAGTCGGTACGGCACGCACTTGTTTTGCTTCTGTATCATCGTTTCATTTGCTCCCCATCATCACCTGTCTCGAAAAAAAGAATTAAACATCAGAAGTTTAACTTCAAGTCTACAAAGAATTGATAACTTCTAGCTGAAACTAAGAGACAAAAGATTTAAAAGACATTTGTGCTCACATCTGTTCAGCATGTTTTAGGAAAAAAGACAGGCTAGAGGATTTTTTTCGCAATGGAGTCAAATACAACGTTACACCATAGGAACTACACACAGGAACTTTGTTTTAACGGGGTAGATTTTCATTCTTTTTACTCTAGTAAAAGATTCAAAGATAATAATTTTATGACTTTATAACTATGAGGTTTTACAAATTCTATTAATGAAAGAGAACTTAGAAAACTGTCGAATTATTAGTTGTGTTTGAAAAGAAGGAACTCATGTTCAAAGCCTAGGTGGCAGTGGAATGCTCTCACTCCTATAATGACCGCTTTCCAGCCTTGCTGTTGTAAGTACGCATCCTTTGTGTTGAAAACTACTTAACTTTTAACTCAAGTGTATAGAAACTTATCTGAAAGTTAATATGTTGAAAACCATACACTTTCCCTGGCAGGAGGTAAACAGTTTTCTGTGGTTTGATAGTATATAAACATTACGCTAATAAGACTACCTATATGAAGAGATTTTATTTTTAGGTAACAGAACACTGATCTGGTCCTATTTCCATCAGCCACTTGGAGTCACATATGTACTCATGTAAGTACACACACATATGTATCTACGCACACACACAATGTACATGTAATTAATATAAGCTTATTGGCAAAGAGAGGTTATGGCTTAGTAAGTAAGTTTAGAATCATGTACCAAATATCCAGTATGTACCCGCAGCATAAATGTACTGTAAAACAAACTAATCTAAACAAAACTTGTTTTGACATAACAGTAATTGTCATATTGCAGGGTTTTGTGTCTTGTGAGTCCTAGGAGATAGGTCATCCTCTTCTGCTTTCGTGGCAGCTCTTCCCCTGCCTGCTTGTCAACTGCGGTAAGTGGCACAAAGATGGAAAACAACTTCAGCATCATTTGTCATTGCGGAAGACATCCTTCTCTCCTTCATCATCCAGTTCTGAAAGAGGAGGTTATCTCCATCTCTTCTGTCACTCAGATGAAAGGCAATGATTCTTTTTGTTACTTTTGTAAATTTTTTGCTCTACTAACAATTTCTGCAGGATTAAATCTTACTGCTGTTTGTAGCCCTCACTTATTCCTGTGCTCTAGCAACTGATCGTACATTCATTTAAATGGCATTTTGGGGATCAACAATAACAGGAAAATACCGTGATGCACCAAACAAACAGCACTGAACTCTCTAGACCATATGCACACCGAGCCATGAGTAGCTTCACATTTTAGAACAACAAAACCAACAGTGTTCAGCTTGAAAGTTCATTACATGCGAAGCAAGTTTTCCACATTTACTCCAGATACTGTTATTTGGCTGCACGAACACCTTTCGTATGGACTTCAGTGACCAGCTCTCCAGGCTAACGGCCTGGAATTCAGAAAGGAAACACGATTCATTTAGCAACTGAATCCCTTTCCAAAAGTGGCCAAAGAAAAGGTCTAGAGAAAAGCACAAGGCTCTCGTAACATATAACTGTAATAAGTGTAACATAACCCCTCCCGGCTGTGGAAAAGATACCCCAAAGAGAAATACGTTCCTGACTTTCTTTAGTTACCTGGTTGCTGAAGCACTTCCACAATATGATTCTTAGTGGTCAGGACTGTAGTCCTTCAGGGGCCACAAAGCTGAAACAAGCCAAAGGAGTCCTGAGAAAAACAGTGTTCTCACTGTTCTTATCAATCTTGTCTTTGCTAAGGGATTAAAAATCCAGTCTACAAATTCAGTGTATTGAATCTGTGTCACACATATCTTCTCTAGAGATAAAATCTCTGTTATGCAGAATACACACTCCCCACCATTCTTCCCGAACACCTATGTGTTGTTATTTATTAGAGCACAATGCCTGTTTTGGCTTAGGATAAACAATCCCCAAACACAGGCAAGTTAGCACTGGCTTCTGTTCTGTTTCATCGCCTCAATTAGTACAAGTAGTCAGAAAAAGATAAGACCCTGTTTATGCAGCTTTGATATAACATTGGTACCTCACTGTTTTAGTCTTTCTGCATTGTAGCGTTGTTTTAAAAACCTGTGAGACTGAGATGGATATCTGTAACATTCACACTAGAGGGATTTTTAAAACGTATTATGTATTAGCCTTATATCCACAAACATGTTAGTAATGGAATGAAATCCTGTTGCAATGAGCTTTTGTAGTTGTTACATGTACAATTCACTTGTAGAAACATAGCCTAGCCTGTCTGTTACAGAAGCAATGAAATAAAATGCTTTTCCAAATTAAATATTCTCTAATTCTCTAGTCTAGTTGCACATTTTAATTATGAATCTAATGAACTGTAAATGTAACATCAGAATTCTTGTCTAATACCAAGAATTTGGATTTAATTAAAAAATAAAATTATACTAAGCAGATACGTTTAACGATTATAGTGCAATTAAAGTATGCAATCAAGCTTGCATAAAATAATCTTAGGATACATTTACACAATGTTCTCTTCGTCTAACTAGAAACTATAACTAGTTTCTAACACTGTAGTAGAAAACTGGCTGACAAGTTCTGCTAACTGCACCATAGATAAACTTTTCCATGACTCTCTGCTGCAGGATCTTGACTGATGTTTGCATGAGCCAAGCAGATTCCAGTTTGAACTTCCAGTTGCACACACCACGACCATCTTAGAATGTCCTCTTAGCTTTGCCATTTTCACATTTAATATCTCCTGCATAACTTATTGTGAAATGATTGACAGTTCAATTTAGGCTGAATTTACATTATATACAAGGGGAGATTTTGTAGCATAAATATTGGGAAAGGAAGGAGGGGTTAAAAAAAGAAATTATCACCTTGGATCAATTTGCATTGGTTAAAAAAAGGCAAAATTAGTTGAAATAGACTAGTTAGTTGAAATAGACTAGATTAGTTGAAAAGACTGCAGCGGTTCTGCATCATTTGGTATCGTTTAATCAGGATTTGGGTTTTCTTTCTTCTCTTCAGCTCTTGGTCAGAATAGCATTTTCAGATATTTCTGTACAAATGCTGAGGTTACCCTGGAGGTGTGAGGGAAGGACCAAATGGTGTATTTCAACGAACAAAAGATAGATTTTCACATATACTTTGTAGAGACTGTATATAATCTCTAGCAGTGCAAATCGCCATTACATCTCTGTCTTGCCTTTGAATTCTTTGAAAATGGACCTCTTTTAACATCCATAGTTCCTCGAAGGATGATCACCACAATCTTCAAAAAAGCACTCAAGGTTATCACTGTAGGACAGAAAAGCTGATTAAGACAGAGGCAGCTACCTCAACCAACCTGCAGAAAAACACACTTGCATCATACTACATGAGTTCCTTAAAAAATCCTTTCTGTTTATATCAAATGCTTTAGAGTATGAGAAATGTTGGTCAAATCTCTAAAGATGCAAACAGCTGGAACTCAACCTATCTTCATGGAAAATTAATTTACAGCTGCCTAGGTTTTGGTAACCTTCACAATATTCAAACAAATATAGGGGAATTTGAGAAAATCCTGTCTCCTACTACCATGCACAATTCGTTTTATTCCCTCTTTCTTAGTTAAAAATATCTCTGCAATGATAGGTACATACCTTTGTATGATATCCTTGAGAACAGCACGATTTTTTGTGCCACGTGCTAGCGGGGCACACGTTTGTTTACCAAAAACATGCAAAGGATTGAACCTTGATAAATTAGAGATGCATGAACTTTGCAATACTTTTAATATCCCAATATCTGCAACAGGGAAAATACAGGAAGTTTAGGATTTATGCATATGCGGGGACAACACTTAGAAGATTTCTCATGAGAATCCTGAGTGACTGAAGAGACATGTCCATTATATTTCTAAACACTACAAAAAGGGGAAGTTCACTTTGAGAAACTAGGAAAATTCTCTCATATTTCAAAAGTGTTGTTACAAAACATCAAGCTTAATGGAATAAAAAGTGATTTTTACGAAGTCACTGGACTGTGTACAAGTTGGATTAAAAGTATTCTGAAAAAGTTAACTGTATTTAAAACACAGTTATTTAAATGTATATGTCATAAGATACGTGTGCGCTTTGTTTCCTTATTCCTTTAAACAAAGCAAGGGACTGTTCCATTTTTCAGAACTACTGGGTGTCTAAAATGAGTAAAGATGCACTCAAGCAAAATTACATTAGCTTAATTAACACATATGTATAATGACTTCTTCAGAGATATAGTGACTAAAAGGAAAGAAATGAACAAAGTTTGTGGTACAGCTGGAACAGTAACTTGCTTAGAACTAGAAAAAAATAAGTTGGGTAGGTAGCATAGTCTAATACAGAAAGGAAAAGGAATCTTGGACTCCATGGCTTTAGTGTTGCTGTAGGCACTTGAGCATAAAAGGGTCATTTTTCAAAGAGAGTAACCACATTCTTGTGCCATAATTTTTCTAGACTTCCTTTACTCAGCCTGTGAAATGCAAGTAATTATATTTCTACTGTTTTGCAGCATGTAATCCACAAAGAATTATGCTCGTGGTGTTTTTATATTTCATTTGGGTTACTTTGTATTGCCATAATTGACAAGACATTTATGTGAACATCCTCATAACCCAGGACACTGAATCTTCTTCATACAATGGACATGACAGTTGTGTAAAAAAATCTTCTCTTTAATACAGAAAGTGTCATGGTACTTTTGAGTCAAGGAAGGTTCCTTTGCCTGAATCTTTTATGTTACTCATTTAACAAAATATTCCAACTTCTGCCTGAACACATAAGTCTACGGAGTGCCTAATAGCCTTATCAATGTTTGGCCCAGGTTTAATCAAAGCCACATATTATCAAGACCGTGCCTGTAAGAACTGAAGCACTAGCAGTTCTGAACAAGATGATGCGACTCATTTTTTAAGTGATATGATAACCCTATTGATACAAGTACGTTGTTTTGTTGAGATAAGCCATTTCAGCTATGTTAGCAAATTGCCCTGGAGGCACTTTAAATTTAACGGCAATCGTGAAAGCCTGCAGCAGCCTGTAGTAACGCCTTAGACAAGGCAGATGAGGGTACGGTGTAGCCGGTCATAGAGAATTAGAAAGAAGAAAGTCAGTTCCACAAATTCTTGAAGAATCAAAGTGAAAGAACAATTTAATTGAGAACTAACTAAGCTAATACTCTACATGTAGTTTACTATGCAAGTTTGAGAGAAAGGAATCAGGCCATAAATATAAGATGATGAAACAGTAAATTAAACCCACAGATTAAATAGACAATTAAATATTGGGGAAAAAAATAATTTTAATAATATAACTTTAAATGTCAAATAAATTCCTAGCACTTCTGCAAGGACCATCTTTCAAATTGGAAGGCACAGTAAAATCAATCTTTCCATTATGCTGCTTCCTACCTAGCATCCGTAAATACATATACAATAATTGATAGCATTGGCTTAAACAATTTATGCAGACTGGGTGAAAATTGTAAACGACTTGAAAAAATGCAAAAAATCTATTTTATTCTTAATGTATTATGGCTACTTCTGAATTTGTTAACTTTTTAATGGAAATAGTAAAAAAACTAAGAAAAATTCATAGTTTAAAAGACAAAACGTATTTTTCCTGCTCTTAAACACACTTTTTGATTTGTCTTTTGATAAAGAAAAATGTGATAGTAACAAAAAGAAAATATAAGTGTTTAGGTTAGAAGAAAATGTAATTTTTTAGGTTCAAGTCCATTTGAAATTACAGTAATGTTACTTGGATTTTTTTTTCTTGTTAAGAATTTGATGGGTTGGCTTTTCATTTTGTATTATTGCAGAAAATGCGCGTTCTTTTATAACCTTTTGTTTGTAAAAAATAATCAGAAAATAAGTGATATAAATAATTTTACGAACCTACTTGAGTCAGTCAAAAGTCTTGATTAAACAAAATAGTAAGCTGAATTTTTTTCACTAAGTATTTAAATAAAAATCGTAAGTTCAGATATAAATGCTAGGGCGAGCACTGACCACAAAGTGTGACCCATTGAAAGACAGAATTTCATGCCCTGGTTCCTATATGGGCCCTTTCTTCTCTCCAGGATTAAGAAGTACATTATTGCATTATTAACTT
>VZSC01011102.1:0-23356 GCA_013398225.1 Steatornis caripensis | reverse complement strand
TGTACATTATTGCATCATTAACTTTCAGTGTTTCATCAAGGAAGGAGTTCATAAATACTTTTAAAATCTGGTCCTTAGACTTCAAAACCATTCAAATGCTTTTAAAGTATAACTCTCCAGTTGTATTTAAGAAATGTTTTTCACTCCATTCACATTCCTCTTTTTTTTCATTTTTATACTAGATTAGAATAGTATTCATTTCATATCTGCCATACACTTCTATAAAAAAACCATACTTGATCTTAGACTCAGGTTTTGCAGATGGCTGCCTTTCTGNACACTTCTATAAAAAAACCATATTTGATCTTAGACTCAGGTTTTGCAAATGGCTGCCTTTCTCTACTGATTATTTTATCTGACTATTTTAGCAATGCAAAAATCAGATTGTGGCAGCGAGAGCAATAAATTTCACAAAAGTAGGAACAGTCAGGCTTATTTGTTAAAAAAAATCTCGTCAACTCACCATTTTTTCTACAGATGTTCAAAATAATGGCTCACAGATTCCATAAATATTACGAGAAGGACTCAGAAAGAAAAGTGAAGAAATGTCACATAAACTCCTTAGAAAAGAAGAACCAGTGCAAACAGCAGTAATTCAAGAATCTGCATTCTCTAAATGTAAGTCAGACATAGAAATATCTTCTAACATATTGTATATGAAGTGGGAACCCGACTAAGGTCCATTTCTTTTTGCTTTTATTGTAACGTTAATGCTAATTAACGCTAATGCTAATTAAATTTAAAAAAAAAAGAAGTTAAAATATAAGCTGTGCAATTATTTCCATTTCTTTTGCTGCAACAGCTTGGAATAACCTGTTGTGATCCAGGATAAATTACCATGAAGAACCTAATTCTGAGAAGTTTTGTCCAGCTGAAAGGGTAATAAGATTAACAACTTGGCAGTTACAAACAAATCTAGAAGGGAAAAATCCTCATTTCTGTAGATTACAACTGGAGGCTAGAGGAGGAAAAAAGTGCATCCCTGGAGTGATTCCCAAAGCTGAGGCGGGTGCTCACACAGCTCATGGGCTACAAGAGGCCCCTCTGGAGCTTCAACCACCCAAAAGGGGACATTTCATTCTCAGCATCTCACAAGAACAGCAGCAACTTCCTTTCACGGCTGCTAGTGAAAACAATGAGATGAATCAAAACCAGGAAACACAAATGGAAAAATTTTTCATTTCAGAAAAATGAAGATGTAAACTGCCAGTCTGCTATGTTCACGGAGTAACAGAAGCAAAATAAAACAATCCCAAATGTCAAGAAGTTCGATGTGCTCCTGGCCTCAATTCTGTCCCTACGTAAAGCTGAACAACCCCACTAATTTCACTAAGTCATCATTGGCATAGCTAAGGGCAAAGTGCACTCCTTTGCCTTTTTTTTTGCCTCCAAGAGAAAAATCACTTTGATACATAACTAATTAAAGTGCATAGGGCACTTTTTGGGTAAGTCTTGAAATGGTGGGAGATAACTGGAGACCTGGTCTCTTTGCATGCAGGATAATAGAACTTGCTGGCATTTATTTAAAGCAATAATGAACTCTTTGATCTCTTTAATCACATAATCCAGAGAAAATTATTCTTGACCACTCAAAGAACAAATTCCAAATGATTAATAGTCAACTGCAAAAGACTTGTTTTAACCTGATTTGCCCTAGAGACACTGTGCTTTCAGCTTGGAAAGTTTTTTCAACCCAAAAAAATTCAATTCATTTTCATTCTAATTTGTTCTATTTCTCTTTCATTAGCTGCTTGCTTGATTTTTATAATACTAAAAGTGACTTCAACAGAGCTTTAACTGAAAACGTAAACAATTGGGATCAACTGTTTCAACTGGACTTTAAGCAAATTATACTCTTCTCATTTTTATATATATATATATATATATATATATATATATACATAATTCCAGTCTCCCAAAGCAACTATTACATTATGTGGACTTAAAGGAAAAGATTTGAAACTACAATTATAAACTGAGGCTTTAGAAGTGGAGAGCAGTGGCCCAGCAGCAGTATTTAGATGGAAACTGTATCTGAGCACAGTCCTACAGCCTTGTTCCTAACAGAAGGAACTGTCAAAAGCATAATGTCTGTCAGAATCAGCAACGGCAGTGTCTGATGCAGAGTGAAAGCAGGGAAAACGACCTTTTGGTTGAAGAGTAGCAAGGGCAACTCTTTCCTTTGTCTGTGGCTCAACCCAGTCAAATTTTGCGCTGTAAGATCAGTAAGCTACACTGATTCACAGACACGGCTCCAAGATTTCACATGATTTCTCTAACTCCCCCTTTTAGTCAAAAATGACCTTTTAGTACTGTCTGGTTCTGTGGTAAATACTTAAAACAAAATGGCAGTTCAATCTCAGAGTAACTAGGCTTCAGGCTTTTCTTTCATTCATCACCAAAAGGTAAAGAAACACATCAAAACATTTTAATGGAAATAAAATTGTACAGAATAGGAATGGATGTTGAAATGAGTACCTTCAGGTGAGTAAAATCAGTCAACAATTTCATGTGCTCTTTACTTTAAATAAGTATAAAAACTAATATACCTTCCCTCTTTGCCCCCTCATTCCTTCTTAACATTTTTGAAAGAAGCAGAAAATAAAAAAAGCCAATTAAAAGTGCTGAAGGTTCCTGAACCGATGAAATGCAGACTTCTGTTTTCCAGCATCAAAGCTACAGGTAATTTAAGGAGTGCAGTACAAATGCTGAAAGAACAGAGCCTCGAAGGTTCTTTATAGGGTAGAACATGTACTGAAGGGCATGAAAATGAATTTGGTGAAATACATATAATGAAAGCATCTGTTGTAGTGAGTTCAAAAGCATGTCAGACTCCTAGCAAGCCTTGGCGCATTGCTGCTGGAGTGTGGATGTAACTAATAAAAGTTGCAGAAATTAAGTTAGTCTCATGGCATGAGTTCAGTGGTCCAAACTACTTGGCTTGGTGAGGGCAAACTGAAAGTTGGGTAACTGCAAGCA
Source organism: Steatornis caripensis (assembly GCA_013398225.1). Taxonomy (NCBI): domain Eukaryota; kingdom Metazoa; phylum Chordata; class Aves; order Caprimulgiformes; family Steatornithidae; genus Steatornis; species Steatornis caripensis. Next base: position 20,377 of record VZSC01011102.1, on the reverse strand, counting down.
TCGCAGCTGTGGAGTAGCACTGAAATACTGAAATAACAATAAAAGCTTCTCCCTTAATCAGCCGGAGGAGGGACTTGAATCTGGGTCCTCCACATTCCAGAACTGTACCCTAACATTAGCGCAAGTCCATTTTCTCTCACTAATCAACCATGAGCAGACAAAGCAGTCTACATTGCACAGATGGGCAGTTAATTTCTTTTTCCATTGTGTTAGCAATACTCTCCATGATGTGGTGGCAGCTGTGATGAGAACGGTAGATGTCCCCAGTCTATGCTTCATTTAGCTCCTGGATTTCAAAGGCACTGCCCTGTGTTGAGAGTGAAAAGTTCTTTTTAGCACTGAAGTGTGATCTTCCGAAGCACTGTTAAATTTCAATAATCTGTGGATTTCTCTCTTCTTTTGTACTCTGCTTTTAACACAAAAATAGGACCCTTCTAACACAAAAATAGGACCTGTTGACTTCTGGAGCTCATAATAAGCTCTATTTGCTATGACTCATTCCTTTAAAAAGGAATTTCAGAAAAATAATTAAAGAAATAGCAACAGAAAAGGATCAGGCTGCTAAAATGGTAGAGCATACATTTCTCGGTTAGAACTGTGGATGGCACAGACGTGACACTGTGAAGAAGATCTGAGTCCAATTTGTGTCTTGCTAGAAGCATATGTGTTGAAGATGGATTCCTCCGAGCATTATCACACTACTTACACAGTCCCAAAGAAACCTGCTTGCATAATGAAGGTGCCCAGCTAAAGAAAATATGGCAAAATTAAACCACGGAAAAAAGGCAGTAGTTTAAAGGTGTCATTTACGAGGCTAAATTCCTTGAGTACTCCTCCATCTGATTTTATAGAGAAAACTTACTTCATTTATCGTTGCAAAAGGAATGTTCTGTTATTTCTTTTTATGCTAACTAGCCTTGTCTGAGTTTCTGCACCAGTTCCTCAGAAGCTGTTACTTGTTTACAAACAGGAGTAGTATGTTAAATACATGCTCCTTATCTTAAATGATTTGGATTTTCCTCATAAAGTCTGCGCAGATATTAAATTGTATCCACCACACAAGAATATTTATAGTAATTCTATTTATAAGGTGCTGTAAGCCCTTACCAAAATCTAAATACAGAACTGCACATGCAACCATTAACTAGATGGCTTCTGATATCTAGGGAATATGTAAGTAAAAAGAGTATATTTTGTACTGAAGAGATTAAAAAAGTAATGCCCTGGAAGGAAAATGACAGTGCCATGGTACATAGGTTAGTAATGTCACTTCAGTTGGTTGCCCTGTAGATAGCTCCCTGCAGTCCTCGTTTAAAAACTAACAATATATTGCCCTAGTTTAAATAGACAAAGCTATTATCACAGTTGGAAAAACTTGAAGTGTATTTTCAAATGGAAGTTTAGAAACCACAGATTTTCTATTTGATAGAAATTATTAAAATTTCAAGAACAGTATAAAAATACACAATGAAAATATATTTGGTGAGGACAGGAAAAAAATCTTAAGGCAAAATGAAAGTTTATCTTGATTAACATCAAAGGTTTTCCAGCTTTGAATTAACAATTTCAAAAATAAGCCAGTTGAGCTTTTATGTTAATGTAATCTTCATAAACCTAACTTCAGTCTTACGAAGAATTTCCCAGTGCTTGGCATAATTTAATGAGGTGAGGTAAGGTAAAGAATGGAAGTCTCATTAAAAGAAAGGAGTAAGCATATAGCCCTAAAGCCATAAACTTTTGTTTAGATGTCCAGGAAAGATACTTCTGCCTTTAACATACTCCTGCCACAAAGAAACTCTTTCTTAATTAGGCTCTTAAAGAACAAACCGATTTTTAAAGTACAACGTACCCCAGCTTCTATTTATAGCTCTTGTCACTGAGCACGGCATCAGGACACGGAGCTCTCCTGACCGTGAGGACATGCAAAGACATAAAACATGTCCTAGTTACAAGTATGATTTTTTTTCACTAAGTACTGCAAAGTTTAGTGTTGAAATGGAACTTGAGCTTTTCTGAAAAATCTGAGCCTAGTCCTTAGTGCTTAAAATTTATGAAAATACTTTTTGTTGTTGTTTTCTTATTTGTGACTTTTTTTGTCAGGTTTCTAGAATAAGAAATTTTAATTGCTGTTGGAGGACGTTTCTGAAGTATTTCATTTAAGCTCTAGTTAAACTTAAGCTCTATGTAAACTTCGATCCTGTAGCCCCCTCTACAATCTGTTCTTCTAGAATGCACTGACAGATGCTAGGAGATGTAAAAATCATGTTACCCTTTTTTTGAAAAATATAATGTAATTGTTCAATGTAAAAAAGAGTATAACAATCAATATATATGGGGAATACTCATATGGATTATTATTGTTTAGGCTGTTAGCCACAATACAACACATGACTATCTCTGTGCTGGGAATTGGTTAGGCTTTTATCTCGAAGTGGTTGATCTCCAGCAAGTATTCTGCCTTAGTTCATTAAAACTCATTAGGTGTAAAACAAAATCTGTTCTGTACATGCTTATTATACTTCAACTAAAGAAAGTAGACTTCCTCACCTGTTCTGTAGGTGAAAACAAGAAAACTTAAAGATTTAAAGCCCTAGATTTTTGAACTTTGGTGTTTTGTTAGGTATGTGAGGCAGAATGGTTTTAATAAGACATATTGAGCATCCAGCACATGGATGACCTCTCCGATTCTAACCAGCTATCGCTCTTGCTATCAAAGCTTGACATTTTATCATGATAACTTCCAACAAGTTTCATGACAGCCCCAAAGCCATCATCAGATCTATAAACAGGATCCAGCAGTTTCCTACTTTCTGCCCAGCATCTGTGCCCATTCTTTCTAAACATGTCACTAATAATTTAGTCTTTATTTTATCTGCACTGAACTTTTGCTTTTAAGGCTCTCTCCAGTTCAACAGTACTAAAAATTTGCTAAGCAAATGACTCATACCTTCACCTTTGTCATAATCCTTGTCCTCTTGCCTTCTTGAAGCTCCAGGGCACAATCTAGTGGCATGTGTACGAACCACCAGAAAACTGCACTCAATCAACAGCAACTAGAAAACAAAAAGATAATTACGTCTATGCACTGATCTTTATTGCATCCTGCACTCTGAGATCAAAATAACCTGTATACTGAATATCATTCTGTTATACGCTGAATGATGTTTTGGAGAACGGTGTTACTGTGTGAGTATCATAAATCATGTATCACTGTCTGGGATCATGCCCAGATATTCTCAGGAGACCCTTGTTCTTGTGAAACAGTGTAGCATGAAATGTTGGCCACTCTGAAAGTAAAAGTAATCAGGCAAGAAATCTCCTGAATGAATGTAAGTGTGGTATCACATTATTCTTCTGAGCAGAAGGTAATACAGGTCCAGTAGTGGCCTTAAAAAATATGCCTTTCTAAATGTCATAACGCTGCTGTGACACAACCTTCACTACAAGAAGGACTCCGTAATTTTACTTCAGCTATTTAACATTCTCACTGCCTTATCCTGAGGTAAAAGCAAAGTGAAACTGGGTATCACAGTTTTTTGGCATAGTAAACTCACCAAGGAGTGAAGTCACAAGAGAATGCATGCCTTTTATTGACTTAACACGTGTTCTACAGTGTATCTCAACAGTGAAGGGCGATTATTATGTTTCTTTCACGAGTATGAAAGTTTCATAACTCATAGGCACCACGAGTGCCTTCAAAGTTTGAGAGTTATTAAGGTCAGTCATGGAAAAAAATATAATCACTTTTTACTGGTGAAATATTAAATTTATTTTATGAGAAATTTTTTTATTGATTACCATTCCAAGAATAGCAGGCAGCTAATAAAGCACTCAGGAGCTTTTTGTCCATCCTTCCATCTTCCCATGTTGAAACTAAAACTATTGCTTGAGGGTTTTTATACATTAGATAGAAGAGTTTAGAAGTTGTTTAAGAGAATATTGTTTTATTTAAATGTCTAAAATATTTTACTTCTCATATGTTAAAACAAATTTGCCTTTCTTTCTTCTCCGAATCAAACATTAGTATTTTCTCACAGATTCCAGCCATTAAATTTCTTTAGTTGTAATAAGCATTTTGCTTCATAATATATTTAGAACTTTAATCCATAACAAAACGATAACAGAGTAGAGTTGGTTCTGATAAAATTGGCGAAAATACAGTGGGCTTGAAGTGCTCTATTTTGGTCCTGGTTCAGCAAGGTATAGAAGTGCATGGGTATCTTTTACGTGAATAATAATACACTGTGCTTTGTGTGTTTCGTGCAGATGTATAAGCAATGGATTGAAAACAAAAAAATAAGTTATTACGTGAAAATTAAAAGAAATTCATTTGTGTAAAATAAGACACCACTGATGAAAACATGCATTTAGATTAGTAAAATTTCAGGAAAAGAGTCCGTATGCAAAATGGTTGGAGGATGGAGTACTGCCAGACTTTTTGAGATGAAGAGGATGTTGTGGTGGGAGCTTGGGGTGCTTACAGGCAATGCATGGTTTTGGAACTTTTATTTTGCACTCTGTCTTTAAACAAGGCTATACTCCTGCTTCAGAAATTACAAGCATGCATCTTAAGCCAAGATTTGCACGGCATGTTCGTATACAAAATTCATGTACCACAGTGTGAGATGCTGAAGCTTTACAAGGTGACAGCAGATGAACAAAGTTCTTGTATTTCAAAATTGGATTCCCTGGAAATTAATTGAATTTCTAGACGGAGGATTTAAAACTCCAGGTAATGCATTTTACTAGTACAATCATCGCACACAGTGGATTTAATGCACCACTCCTTTTAACAATAATATTATACCTCTAATCTGCAATGCACTTGTAACTGTTCTGTGGTGTGGAAGGCTGTGACTCAGTCAAGAGAGTCAGGGATCTGGAATGCTTGACCTCCTTCCAATATAGCCAAATCAACTGCCTATTAAAGCCCCTCAAAAGAAGGAGCTTCCAGATTTAGAGGCATACATAAACCAGAGACGGATTCTGAACAGAGGGTTCAACCTGATGCAACAAAAAGCATGGGTTGACCATGAATTATCCTGAAATCAGTACAGTAGCATTTTTCTTGACCGTGGGAAACCGGAAGAATTCATATAACATGTTTCTGCCATACTGAGCTGTGAAACGTTTCCTTAGAGTAGCCTTAAATACCAGTTACACCTCATTATTTCCATTTATCAGTGAAAATTCTGATCCAGATCATAGAAAATTGGCACTATACGAGACAGAAGATAAATACAACTATTTACTCATTCTGNACACCTCATTATTTCCATTTATCAGTGAAAATTCTGATCCAGATCATAGAAAATTTGCACTATACGAGACAGAAGATAAATACAATTATTTACTCATTCTAAAAAGTCAAACCTTAACTCACTAAGAATGGGATTTTCAAAAAGCACTCAACACTTCCTGTTCCCCTGAAAGTCAGACAAAACGTTTCAGATTCCTGCTGTCAGTACCAGTGGTGGTAATTAATTCCCACGTTTTTGTTTTGTGTGCTCCTAAAACAAATGCCAACTGGGAAGAGTTATTTGTAGGAACTCTGTGAACGCCATACTAGATGTTTGGCAAACTTATGTATTGGATAAAATCAGTTAGGATCCAGAATAAATTGTATTCTGTGTCTTTATCAAGGGCGTAAGAAATCAGCATTGGGACCTGTCAGTAAAATTTTTTCAAATAGTACAAGACAGTGCATGGAAGGCTTAACTCATGTAAAGAAATAATGTTCATTAATTAAATTATCAAACTCAGTTTATTAATGAATTTCTCCTCTCATCTGCCTCTACCGTGCGTTTTATTTTGCAATATTTCAGTGCTCAAATGGCCTCGGTGTTTAATAAAAGCAAAAACATTTGTGTATAGATCCTAAACAAAAGCGCTTGTGGAACATATCTATAAATGTATGTATACATGCATTAAAAAATGTAATGTGATACTAGATTTTCAGATGTTTGGGTGCATTTTGTTATTATTAATGAATGATGAAGGAAACTTTCTGTTTACATAGACGTTCATGAATTTTAATGCTGCACTAGAAGGAATTAAACCAAAGAGCACATCTAATATGGCAAGACTTCCCATAGACAGCTATCAATGATATGAATATTTAGTTTGCATTTTTTGTGAAATGAGACAATCAAGAGTCTTTCCAACACACACAGTCACAGTCTAATACTGATATAATAAGCATATGAACTCAGGATATGCAACAAAGCCTTTCTATAAAATGTAGTCATATTCCAGAGACGCATTTATGCTTTAAACAGCTTTAGAAGAATTTAAATAATCAAAAGTTACTATAATAACAAATAAACTGAAAACATGAAATAGATTTTAAAAAATCGTTAATAACAGTGATCATAAACACAGTAAAATTTCACGGAAGTACTAATGAATTATTTTGTTTAGTACGTCTTTTCATTCTTCATCTGAGTTAATGTTGGCCATTTACAGAAAAAAGTTTTAGAAATTTACCCCTTTAATTCTTCTTTCAAAACACACATGATCATAGAAGGCTTCAAATTCTACTTCAATGTAATAAATCTTGAAGTTAATACAAATTAATGTATATGTGCTGATCCAAGGTACAGAAAACACTGATACATAAGAGGGTTCTGAATTTCAGTCTCAAGGGTTTTGTAAACAAATAAAATTGTGAGTTACTTAAAAACTTGGATTACATTCCATTCATTGTACTAAATAACGGGTTGCCGCCTGATAACCAGGACGGACATTACAATGAAAAGGTATGTTCAATGTTCACTGCTTTTCAAGAGAGAAGATGTGATCTGATTTGATTGTGCTCAAGAGAAGTTGAGCATGTTGGGGAAACAACAAAAAAAAGTTCACTAGTTTTTGCAAACAATCCTAAAATATCCATGGATGAAAAGAAGAAAAAACCAAGGAAACATATCTACCTCAGAGACCAGATACTTTCTATGGTATTTCATGATGTCACCAGGTTTTTTGCACGTAAGACAGCCCACCTGTCACTTGCAATAGATGATGTGACAGAAGACCTCCATCAAGTTTGGCAGACTTAAAAAAAAGATCACAATGCAGCCTTGCCTGGTGTGATACTCAGAAGATACTTGCAATGTAGAAAACTCAGGAAAGAGTTATTTATCTGTATTTATCTATCTACAAAACTAGGAAAGGAAGGTGGAAGAACAAAGTTAAGCAGATTTTAAACACAGAAAGAGAGGTAATTCAAACAACTCGCCGAACAACGTGAAGAAATGGGAATACTGAGCAATAGCATGAGAAATAAGCTGGTTTTGCAGAACTTCTGTAGACGACTGGTATTTACATAAGGGTGCTATTGAATCTACATCATCATAATGCAGTCACCAGCCACTTGTGACAGGATTCACCAAAGATGACGGGAAAAAGAGACAGAGATCTTTCCAGAAATATCCAAACTTGTCTAATCTGGTATTTTACGACAATACATGAAGCCTGCTCACTTCATTTGGCACAAGAACTTATTCTTAGCAGGTCTGCATTCAGTCACTGCAAAACACACGAATGGTAACAGATCACTTTGAACTTCTCTAAATGATATATAGTAACACATACTAAAGACATCATTTTGACCGCTGCTTATTTCTTCTGAAATGCTAGATATAAGAACGTGGTCAGCTACTCATTTTTGTATAAAGAAGTTAACATTCTCCCCCTTCTTAAGAATGAGTCCAGCCTCATTTACACATATATTCTTGCCACAGAACAATAATGAACACAGGTCTCACCTTGGTCAAGTTGCTCCTTAGTCACCATTATGCCTTCATTATCCACAGGCCAGTCCGGGGTCAGTATCCTCTCAGACAGAACAGGAGCAGCCATAAGATTTTCAATTTAGACTACTCTAACAATCTGTGCATACTGTTCTTTAATGATGTGTTCTTTATAAAGAACTGAAGGGAACAGTAGTCTGCAAAATAAAAACCACAAGCAGCAGCTCTTTAATAAATGATTGGCCTATCTGGTGTTAACAATGCTTTTCCTCTTCTTATCCCACAAGATTAATTGGAACATTTCAAAAACATAAGGAAAACCAAACTGATTGGCTCAGAAGTCCCTCTGACTCATAGTCCTGTTTCTTACAGAGGCAGGCCTGAATTGCTCTAGAGCAGTTCATAAGGATAGAGCAAGTGATACTTCCCCAGAATGTAGCCCCCCCTCCAAAAATTTGGGCTCAGGAGCAAAATAAATCCCTGCCTATTGAAATAAGATTAAACTCTTCACTTGTAAGTCAACCAACTCACTACAGTATATGGTAAAACATGACAATACTCTACTTGGGCCCGTGTTCCGATAAGAACAAGAAGAGGTGACTTAAACTGGAAACGTTAATCTGTAGTTACAGCCTCTTAAAATAACTAAAATGGCTGTAACATGATGAAAAAGTGGGGAAAGATTTCCCGCCCCACCCCCTCCCCAGTTTTTTAAAGAAAACATTATTCAGCTCTTTGGAAAAGGATCAGTGTATATTTCAGTGCTGCATTAAAAAGGTAAAATATAGTCAATTCTTAACAGAAATAAAGTACTGCAGCTCCAGTGTAATCAAGACGGAATAGCTCATAACGTAAGAGTCCAACATCTCTTTCACTTGATTGTTCTCACCTGTGGAGAAGCTTGTAGAATTCAAGTTGTCTGTTAAAGTAGGATACATTAACACTTACTGATTGATTACAACAGACCTATGCCACAGAGGTAAAGGAATGTGCATACTTTACATATTTTTATAAAAGATGTCAGATAGGGATGGTTATGCTTCATTCAGTGCCTCTCCATAACAATGAATTTATTAAGACTACCAGACAGTTTTGTTTGAAAGGATAAACATGTTCCTACATGCTAAATTCTGTCATTAGTGTTTGTCTTTATTTCCACTTCAGTGATTTTTCCATTTGTAAATAAAATCCCACTATTTGTACCTCAATTTATTATCAAACAATTAATAATTCATTGAGATACAAATATGGCTAACGGTATAAATGTCTTTAATTGCTTAACACCGCCGATTATTTTCAATTCTTACAAAAAGCTCTCTGATAAGTAAAAAACTTGAGGATTCAGTTGTGTCTGTGTTAAAACTTGTAACTATTACGCTTTGTACAACCTTTGGCATTGATAAGGCTCCTGGGAGAGTACCTCCGAGAATTTAATCTAACCGATGTTCATGTTAACATACAATATTTGTCAGATCTTGATGGAATTTATATTCACTTCAGTAAATTCCCATTGATTTATAAAACTAGATTTATCTCATGTCTCTACTATATGGCACATTACTCATCATTTAGAAGGTTAAGACATTATAATATTTAACCCAAAGTACAGTTTATAAAAATGCATAGGGTTCTAGATAGAAAGGCAGTGCCAGGGAAGAAAAACTTTTCAGCTTCTCCAACTTCAGGTACAACTGAAAATAGACTACAGTAGCTGTATATGAAATATGAAATGTAATTGCCTAAACATAATATAGTTATATACAGGGGGGAATAAAAAAAAAAAAACAAAACACACCACATTGTAGTCAGAGTATTTTCCAAAGTAATGAATTACAGGAGACTTCCAATGAAACACATAAATGATTAAACATTTAGTAATTGGCTTTATGTTCGTAATAAACATGAAGTAGACAACTACTAGGTTCAGACACTTCATTAAAAAAAACCCCAACAAACTCTTCTGTGTATACCAAAACTAAAGTCAGGCCAACTTGATGATCCAAAAGAACAATGACTCAAAGGTGTATACGCAGACATATTTCAAACACCACACTGATTTTTCATTGATTGAAAAGGTCTTTGGGTCTTTAGGATCTTCCAAAAATTCTAGTTTCTTAAATCTAACTTTAGGTATCCAAATACTTTAACAAAGTCATTCCTGACTTGAAGTCTCTTGGCACAATTAACAGGTAGAGTTACACTGAATCATCATCAGCAGGTTAGCTTTAGACCAACTAAAGCAACAGAAATCTAACGAAGTGTAGCAGTAACAATTTAACTGAGAATCCGCACAGGCTCGTTACACCTGATACCTCCCAAGTTCTATCTCTAAAGTTCATGTGACAGCCATTTTAATTACTGAATATATTTAATTTGTCATCAGGTTAGCTATTTCCTGTGGATATCATTTACAGCTATTATTTAACTTGTAAGTAATCTGTGGATATGTATGTCATCAGTATCTTTTTGTATATAGTCTTGTTTTGCACAGAAATTTTAATACATACATTCTGTGCATGCTTCTGTTCTTAAATGTCTGTGGTGGCCAATCTATCAAATTCAAGATAATCTGTTCAACAGCCTTCTCGCACGTCCTCATGATTAAATGCTGTCCTATAATCTGCTGAGCAGTAGAAGATACGGTTTAACACACTTTGACTGTGTTCATACTTAGGTGCAGCTCCATAAGTTGTTGAAGAACTAAAAAATGCACCGAACTGAGTGAGAATTTCCTTACTTTACAGGAGCACTGTCTAACGTTGTGGCTCATATTTTTCCTGAGTCATATTTCATAATAAGTTAATCTGTTTAAAGCATTTAGATTCCTGCAGTGAGAGAGAGTGTGTGTGTGTGTATGGGGGTGGGGGGCAGAGAGTGGTTTGTGTTGTACTTTCTGTTTGTTTGGGGTTTTTTATATGCAGTAATTGTGGTAATCCATCATGAAGACCAAGATCATCAAGGCATGTACAGATGCACTGATGTATGTTTGGAAACCACAGTCTCTTCACTCAAGAAACATTTTTCATTATTAAATAGAAGCATGGAAATCCCCTGGTTACCCTGATGGAATTCTGTGAAGACTTGAGTCCTCCGGTTCAGCTTTCTCTATATAGTTGTTCAAGCCGACTTTTAAAAATTAATTCCTCTCCAAAGTTACAAGATCTTTCTAATTTGCATTTGTCCTTTCACTGTAAATGAGGTACACTTGCAGGTTTTGTATGTTGAGTTATTCTAACAGTTTCAATAATGAAAACAAAAATTAGTCATAACAACCAGTTGTGATGACTTGGCCAGAGACATTTCAATAATGGTAGTGTGAACTGAGGGCACCACCCAATAATGTTTGTGTAAAACACTTTATATGTGTTCAATGAAATAATGACTTATAACAGCAAAGAGGTAGAACTTGAAAGAATTGCATGCATAACTCACCAAAAAATTTTTTAAACTTTCATCACGTTTTACTAGCTCTTCTCTCTAAAGTTCTTTAAGATAAATCAGGTAGGCTTAATATTTTCTGAATCAGAACACAACAGAGGAAGTCTCACAATTCTACTGCGTGCCAAGGAGATTTCCTAAGGGGCTTTGTAACTACATATGTCTTCCTCAAAAATAAATGATGAATCACATACTTGCCTAAACAGACTGTAATGACAGGTGCGATTTTGTCTGTTCAAATCATGCTAATTTATGTATCATATGATATAAATGTATCCTGTGCGTTCCCTTATTCATTTGAGTCATTCCCGCATATTTCTGAATAAGTTGCTGAGGAGAAATAATTGCTTACTTAGAATTTTTTGTTTATTCATTCGGCTTACTTAAACTGATCTTCACCAAAAAAATCATAACCTGAAACTCGGCTAAAAGGGGAACACAAATGCCTTTTTCTACCTTACACGTGAAAAAGACAAAAGAATATTTCTCAAAAAGTCATAAAAAGAAGTCACTTCTGAAGCCAGGCAAATAGCCAAAAACATGACGGAAAAACAGCAGGAAAGATTTCTTCTTCATGCTGCTTTTTTGTCTGCTGTAACCTTTAATCGTGAACCTGCACATCCCCACTGCATGGAGGTGGTGCTCTGGTTAGTATTGATGGATCATAGCTTCCAAAACCTTTGGAAATTTTCCTAAGGAAAGTTTGATACTTGATAAGAAAATCAGTTCACACCAAAGCTGTTTCAGGGTATGCTGATGGAGAACAAAACTCTTAAAATATTGTCAACCCAAATTATTGCTATTGTGAATTTACATAATTTCACTGGGTTTAGTAGTTCTGACAGTTTACATGGGTAATGAAGTTGTCTGCAGCTTTAATACCACGTGGCTTGCTCTATAAAATATCAAAACAATAATTTTACCAGTAGATGGACCCAGAACTCCAAAATACTTTTGTTCTGATCCTTCCTTCAGTATCACAAATTATGTCCTTCCAAGTTCTAGACAAGTGTCATTTATGAAAGGAGAGATGTTTTCTTTCTCACAAGCATTTAAATTGGGATATTAATGTAATGCCCTGACTGTGCTCATATTTCGGGTTTCACTATATGTTGCTCCTCCTGTTTAGTCTTTATTCTACATAACAATAAGTTAATTTAAAGCCTCTGTTTTCTGCAAAGGCTCAAAACACCCTTCTGTCTGATTTTAAGACACAGCTCACTCATTAAGCCATAATTTTCAAGCTGATTATTTTTATTGGTTTGGGTTTGTTTTTTTTTTTTTTACTTTGACACATGCTATTCAATGACCTGCTAAATAGCAACATTATTGTCCTTAACAAGAGTAGCGTGGTCCACAAATAACAGCCAGAAGACCACTTGCTATACCCTTCTTTTTTGAGAAGCTGAATGCCAGACTTGTTTCTCCCTCCTTTTTAAACTGAGAAATAATTTGCTGACCTTAATTTTAACATTCAGCATTACAATCTACCTAACTACAGCCACTAGTCTGCCCTGAAATTGTGTCTTTGCTCTGTCTTGTCTTGTAAAGTCAAAGAAACTCTAGGGTTTCCACAACCAGCTATAGAAGAACTACAGTAGGGGAGGAATTTTCTGGCAACATCAAACTAGAACATCTGTTCTGCAACGTCAGCCCCCTCGCTCCTGGCCCAGCCAGTACCTGGGGGAAAATGAAACACAGACAAGATTCCCTGAGCACCAGTGTTCCCAGGCTGCTCCAAAAGCAAGCTAGTACTATTGGCTACTGGTGTATATCATGGTATTTGAACAGCTCTAAGCTAGGGGAAACAAACTCGTTCAAAGAAAAAACATTTTAGGAGAACAAAAAAACTATATTTAGACCCCTGTTCAAATAGTCCTACTTCAATGAGAGAGGAGGCAGTTTATCATCTTCCTCTGTGGTTAGATATTTACCACACTGTAATAAATCTGTACAAGTTTATATTAAACTTACATGGAGATTGTACATGGGTTGATGCAGTAATTCAAATAAGAGTGTTTAGAAGGCTAAATCCAGTGGGGAGACACCATACGCCGGACAACAGAGTTAACACAAGTCAAGTTGATTCCAGCAAATCTGAGATAGGAACCTCCAAACCTGGGAGCAACAAGGGGAGCCAAGCATAGGACAAAATACTCAGACAAGAATAATCAACCATACAACATACAATATACATACAACCATACAATATACAACTGGGGTCATACAATATACAACTGGGGTAACGACAGATGACACAGTTGCTGTTAATCTGAGCTTTTGTGATTTACAGAGAAAGACTCACCAGTACACCAGTTACAGTCATTGGTTGGAGAAGACCAAAGGGGATGGCATAATAGCAAACAGTATGGAAAGCTTCCTCAAGAGCAAAGGGAAGGCTGCTTTGCATGTAGGTAATGGATAGGACGAAAGCAAAAAAAACACAGGATGACATTAGGAAAAAACCTTCCTTGTAGAAAAGATAATGAGGCAATGGAGCAGACTGAGGAGTTGCGAGTGCTCCAGGTCTTTAAGAACAGGTTAGACATCCATCAGATAACAAAGCAGAGTTACAGCTATGAAACCTGCCTTAGAACAGGGAGATAGATCGGATGATCTCTTCAGGACTTCTCCAGACTTGTGAGTCTAATTCCAGTCACTGTCACGATTAGTATTTTCATGTTCCTGGTTTTTATGAAAATATTTGTTCAAAGGACAAATAAATACGACATAAACAGGCACAGTTCTGAAGTCTTTACAGTCTGTGCAAATTTCATTATTTTAAGCTAAATATAACTATCATATAAAAAGTCTGGGATCAGAACCAAAAAAATACAGAATTGCATTTCTGGAACAGAGACAAAGGTATTTCTCCATCTTAGTCACAAACAGAATAATATATCACAGAAAAAAACCTGCAACAAACTCAGAAGGTAGCTCTGTCCTCCTCCCACACATTTCAAAATATTTGTTCTAAAATCCCAGTATTACACAAAATCACTAAGACTTTTAAAGAGAAAACTACTTTCAATGTTGATGCAAAGATATGTCTACACTTTGTCTACTGATAAACTGGGATGATGTCAGACACAATGCCTGGCTTGCAGTGATATGAACACATTCCTAGTTTCAAACCTTTCTGGCTATAGCTTCCTGCATAGCTAGATGGAGATAGGACTACCAGCTTGTGTTGCTGATAGACATCAGCATGTTACGGTGTGCTCCTGGAAAATATTTCTGCAGTCACTATATCAACAACAGCAACATAATTGGCTTGAAGATCTCTCTCATTCCAAAGCCACATCTAGCTGCTGGGTCAGCACACTAGCAGCCTCTGTCTTCCACACTAGGAGCTTTAGCCGCAAAAGGGTTATCTAGAAATTTGCTCAGGATTCACCAGACATAGTTAGCTCATTTCCCCATTTCCCAATCTGAGCTCTGACAGTTTTCTTAGTCAACCCAGAAGATTTTGTACTTCCTCTGTCTTTAGCATTTGGCAAGAGACCGAAGAGTGACTGCCTCACGCCAGGGTCCTGTTTATTCTTACAGTGCTGTGGGTTGTGCTGGAGAGCATCAGAATATTGTTTCTGGTACCTTTTTTATTAGCCTACCTTATGGGAGCTGATTTATCTAGTCACTCGTTCTGTATAGGCATATGTGATTCTTTCTAAACTCCAATCACTTTCAAACCCACTGGCAGATTTCACAAATTTCATGAAAAAGTAAAAGATACAACTATAAATAAGTTCCCTCAAGTTTAAAGAAAATGGGTGTTTGAGAAAAACAGAGGGAGGACCTTGAATATTTCCAAGTTTACCATAATTTTTGCTTTCATTGTGCAATTTCTGCAATCATAGTAGCCTAATATGTTATTGCCAAATTAATCTGGGGTCAATAGTTCCATAGCCAAGGCTCAAGGTGGGTGCAGCCAGTTCTTAGTTTCCCTGAACTGATACAACCACTACTAATTTTTTTTAAAAAATTATTTTCTTATTGAGTAAGATCAAGCTATCAGTTTAAATGCTTTTTTAAAAATTATTTAATACAAACATGGTTTAGGGGCTGAGCTACACTTCCAAAGGAGCCTAATAATGGTGTAACTTCAAGAAAGGGACTAGGCTATCCTGTAAAAGTCTGCTTAGGAGAGCTACAACTTCATCTACTGTACTTCTATGCCATTTTACCTCTCAAAATATCATGTTTCTGTTCTAAAACATTTTTAGGGATAAATAAAAGCAGGTGTCAATAGGTCAGAATAGGAATTAATCACAAAACTCTGAATTATTAGATGGGTTTTATTTGAAAGATGCCACCTTGATTTATATTGTAAAAAACCCAAAGCTAAATCCATAATGATTTGTACTTATCATCACATTCCATTAATCATTCTAGTAAGTAATTTATTTAATTCAAGAGTTTTCTATGGTTTGTTTTGGAGTTTTTTGTTTCTTTAATTGTTAAGAAATTTGGCAAAGGAAAAGAAAAGGTCACAGGTATGTTCTGTCTGCTTTGCACAGCCCTGCTGGTGTGACTGTATCATTTCAACTCGAAGGGAGTCTGTCTGGACAAAGAATGATATAGAGCTTCTGGAATAATGCTGTTTTGTCTCACTACAACAATGAAAAACAAGCAAGCAAGAGAATCAAAACCAGAAAATGCCAATGAAAGCAGGATCTTTCAGTGAAACTGGAGGATAAACTGTACTAAGCCACATATAAGGCAAGTTTAAAAGTGGATACAGCACAAATGCTCCATAAACCCCAGTTCCATGCAAATTAACAAAATAAATAGTAGCATAAATGGCGATCATAACATTATTTTCGGTACTCCTCTTTCTGCAGTTGTACAGAATACTCAGCCTATACTCAAACACTAAGTAAATCAAAGCAAAGTGAATTTAATAGGTCTATTGAAAGTGTACTGCTAATGTATCTTTATATAACTTAAAACAGCAGTACCACTTCTACAGAAATAAGGATAAATACAATGTGTCCCAACAAATAGCGATAACTGATTTTTACAGGTACTTCGGAAGAGAATATTTATTTAGATCAATACCCAATTAAGAATCTAGCTATTCAGAGTCTACTCTTTGGTTTCCCTTCAAATTACGAAAGCAAAAGCTATTAGTAAATCTTATTAGTTTCATGCTGGTCTCTTGAGATTTTTTCCACCTGACTACTCCATGTCCCTTAAAAGATAATTTTAAACACAGTGTGATATTGATTGTTTCAAGACACTAATGTGAACTGATCAAACATAGCAAAAGAAAATTGTACAGTATACCCAGTCAAACTGAGCTCTAAGATCTGTCAACATCAGAGGTTAATAATTTCCACTTTACTAAAAAATTAACATCTAATCAGTAACTGAAGAAGAGAATAGAGCCCTGCTTACATTTGTAATTATACGGACTCTCAGTAACATTACAGTGAATTAGCTGCAGAAACACCAGGAAGGTATGAACTTCAAAGATTGTGAAGTCTGCAGGTATATTATTTTGAGGGAAGGAGGAAAGACAATAACTCCTTTTTCTCTTCTCCCACGTTCTTTGTGTTCCTTCTGCCTAAATGACTAACAGGAACACAAGACCATAAATGCTGATTTCTTTTATGTACTGAGTAATCAAGATGAGAATTGAGACTAGAATTAGGTTTCTTTACTGAAATAGCTGAAATACCCCTTCCTAAATACTGTACATATTATTTAATGGAATGGTACTGTAAGTTGCAATGCTGAATGAAAAGGATGAGAGTTTTCCTTTCCAGAAAAGGAGCTGAGATCCTGGAATGTCTCCCTTTACAAGATGAGTTTTTAAGGATAGCTTCTTTCTCTTCAGTCCTCCAACATCAATCTTGTTACGCAGGAAAATAGAAGTCCTCCTAGGCTTCAGTATCATACCCATAGTTAGTTTGAATGTTTCAGTCAAGGTATTCAAAACTAAGCACCACAACTAATTCCTCCTTTTCACTCACTTTTTTCTATTATGCCTAGATAAGAGATGGACCATGGCTGGCTGATTCCCCCAGAGGGATGAAAACCTTACATGTGTCTCCTGCCTTCCCTCAGCTAATAAATGTCAATTGACATAAGTGGCCTAGTGCTGTCTGCTAATTAGGCTATCACTTATACAGTTTAACTAGATCAGTGTGACAGCATGAACGTAGTTAGGAAAAGAATCTGAGAATACTGTAAAAGAAATGTTAAAAAAATCTGGTTTTCTTCATTAAAAAAATATATATACACCATTATAACACAAAAACATTTTTAGCAAAAAAAAAAAGATGGAATCATTTCAATTTCACAATCAAAATTCCAGCACATACACTCATGCTTCACTAGTAATAATTGTTTTGATGAATGATATGAACAGCACATCATAACTCTTCCTGATTGTCAGCCCCTTGATATCAGACAATGTTCACTATGGCAACAGTACTACTTAGTCATGCAATCTCTATAGTAGTAAGAAAAAGAAGGGGAAAAAAAGATGTTACTAACAAGAACTAGAAGCACGAGAATTATTACGATGATATAGAATTAACAGCCTTGGTAGAACTAATGAGGAAAACTGCCCTAATTTCTTTATATACTGATGAAATTGTTAGTCTGCTATCATCTATGCTTTTGAGAAATGAGTATTTTAATTTTTTTAACGTAATTTAAAGGTTTCTTTAGCTGGGTGTAATTCAAATCTTACCAAAGGAACAGGAAAGCCATCACTGACTCTAAGAGGTTTGGGATCAAATACTAATTTTATAGACAGTAGGAGAAGAACAAAACTTACTTCAGTAGCAAATACAATCATCTTCTCCTCCCTTCAGTAACATACTAGCTTCAACACAACTATATAGGTTCAATCAATCAGAAACAAAAAAAAGGGTACTATCTTCGCACAACCATTATAACTTGTATTACATTACACTACTCCTGGAAGTTTCCACTGCGCATGAAAGAAATGTCTCCTGCTTACGGAATCCCCAAGCTATGAGAAATGATATGTTTTGTGTTATCCATTTGTTTATCCCATATACAGTATTTTTTTTTTACACTATCTTTCACAGGGAGTATCACGGGATTGTCAGCAGAAACTACCACCATAAAAGTTGCACAGCTTTCCTGCACTTTAGCTGTAATTAAATTAAGAGAATGCAGGGCCTATTGTAGCACTGGGCATTCCCACAATCAGTATATCAAATTATTTTAAACAAGGAGTGGTCTTATGTGTACATCAGCAGCTTCTACTCTGACAAAACTGAAGTTAACTTAATCCAAGTGAAGAATTCTTTCCAACAGTCGTTACCGTCCACACTTGAAGGATGTTTATTACAAGAAAATGTGAAGTGTAGCAGCGAAGGGAAATAGTTAATGTGACATAAAAGCAAAACTGTCACAATGGCCTACTTTTGTTGTTCTGCTGAATAAAGTTACATTTCCTCTTGCCTTGAGAGACTGTGAATAACATTACTTACAGTACCAAACACATTATGCACTTACCTTCAACAACAGATCAAAGCATTGAAGTAATCCAGGACAACAGTATTTAGCTGTAGTGACAGTTGTACACAGTGAAGCCCTGTGAGGAGGTCACTGCATAAAAAGGATAAGAAAACTATATAAAATATTGTTGTGGGTGCAGTGGAAGACATTGAAATTATCACAAATATTAAGCCTGAAGCAGGAAGACTCAGTCTTGTAGGAGCTCCACCTAATTCTCCGGTGACTACGAAGTCCAAGTATCCATCTCAACCTTCACCACTAAGGAGACCAAGCGAAGAGGCTAAATTGCTTAGGAAATACAAGTGAACAGAATGACAGGTGTCAGATAATCTACTCTTTTAACTGGCTGTGTTAAGAGAAACTGATGAGCAAAATACCCACTTCTTTTTGAAAATAGATGGAAAATAGATTTGGTCACTCAGTTGGCCACGTACACGCAGCATTAATACATAGCTATCATATCTTTTCAGTAGGTGTCTATGCATCCTCCAAACATTCTTGCCTGTAAAGATTTTTAGGACCAGGAAATTCCAATAACTTTGTTTCTGCAGTTTAGACTATCTTGAGCCTTTCACAGCTACGAACTCAATCTTTGCTAAAGAAAAGAATTTTTTAAAATGAGGTGGGAACAGAGTAAGATCATAAAAGAACAGTTTACTCTATGACGAGCCCAGAGTTCCTGACACCATACTTTGTGGGCACTGAGGTATTTGTTATTTAATAACCTTTAGTGCACTTTCTAGTGTAAAGGACATAAAATATCAACCAATGCAACTTTTTTTTTTTTATCTCATATGACTGCATCTGTCACAAAGGCTAACTTCTGATTAATGGACTCCAAAGATATTCCGTGAAATTGTGTTCAACTTCTTGATCATTTTCTGACATTTAAATATTTTTTTCTTTTACATCTTCTATACACTTGTTGCCTGCAGAACATGAGAATATATTTACTACTATGTATAAATACAGATAATTAAAGCGGCATCTCTACTTATTCCAGGAATTAAAATATGGTTTAGCTAATGTTGTACCAGCAGATGCAGGGTTAATTTCTGCATCACCCAGCGTGCTTGTATCAAAAGCAGTAAGAGGCTTCAGCTCACATCATAGAAATGACAGATTGACTCAAGAGATATGATGCCTACCTCAAAATGAATATATAGGAACAAAATTGATTTATTTTTCATTATTTGCATGAATTTGGATTCAGTCTCTAAAATCACTGTATTACCTGTTCAAACACAAGAGTATAAATGCGTAAGTCCAATTTAAATCAGATTACTTTATATTACAAAACAAATGTGCATTCTTATTTTCAATAAAAACTTTGTTCTCTTAAATTAAATTAGAGGCTGGTTAAAAAGATTTGGACACATTTGTATACGCAGATCTTTATGGAAAGTTCTTTTCTTCTAAGAAAAACAGAAGTTTTTAGTGTCTGAAACTTTCTAAACTATCTAGCAACCGTTCAGAGTTAGTTACAGAAGAAATCAACACTATGAACTGTATTTAACTGTAGATAAGAAATGGCATCTGACATTTGAAAAGTAATCAAGTTTATTTATTATTTTCAGTTCTCCCGAGTCTGCTTATTTATATTTAGAATGAGATGTACAAATTAAAAAGTCTGTAGCAAGTATACAGTATACAGAAACCCCTGTCCTGGTTTGGGCCAGGACAGAACCGAT
>VZSC01011100.1:117274-169701 GCA_013398225.1 Steatornis caripensis | reverse complement strand
GAAGTACGCGTGTTTCAGGTCGTGTGCCGCTGTGGTTTTTGGTCCGTGGACGTGGCAGGCCTCTGTGTGCGGAGCACTTGTCCTCGTCCCTAGCAAATGCTGGAGTCTCTTACAAGCCAAGCATTTATGTAATCGGGGTTTGGGCTCCTGTGTCGAATTGCCCTGGTTGTGCGTCCTCAGCGTTTTTTACCGCGGTGCTGCTTTGCATGCCCTTCCCGGTGCCTTTGCATGATCCTGCAGTCTTCCCTGACAGAAGTTTTGTAAATTACGCTTGAGCAAAGCAACCAGGAGAAGATCTGTAACAGCGGTTCTTCTCCCAGGGGAAGAGCCGTCTGTAANTGCCCTTCCCGGTGCCTTTGCATGATCCTGCAGTCTTCCCTGACAGAAGTTTTGTAAATTACGCTTGAGCAAAGCAACCAGGAGAAGATCTGTAACAGCGGTTCTTCTCCCAGGGGAAGAGCCGTCTGTAAGCGAGAAAACCTCCTGGTGGACGTTAATTTGGCCCGCAGAGCCTGAGCTAGGCTGGCGTACTACAGCTGTGGGCTCGCGCCGATGTCTGGTCGTGGGGAGGAAGATCCTTATTAACTCCGGGCTGAAATCTGGTGCGGAAGGAGCAGTGCGAATGTTCCTCAGCCCTTTCTCTCCACCGTTTGCTCCGGCAAGGGGCCGCGCTGGCGCTTGCCTTTTCTGCCCTGCTAGACCTGGCCTTCTGGAGAAGATTCCTTTCCTTATTTATCTGCGTGTGGACTTCTTAGCACAGAAGGGTCTCGCCGTTTGGAGTCTGGGGAAGGCGGAGGGAAGAGAAGCGAGGACCTTTCTGAGGCTGGGAGTTTCTGGAGAGTGGCTGACTGGAAGCACTTGGGCTTGTTTAAACTATTTTAGCGTAGCGTTATAAAGCACTTCTCTTTGAAAACAGACAAATAAATACCTCGACTGTTAGAAGCCTGAAACGCCCGGTTCCATCCCTGCTCGTATTTCTCAGCCCTGTTACAGGGAGAGCCGCATCCGGATTTGGGTCCCTGAAAGCCGCTCCCCCTCTGCGGCTGGCGGGCAGCTTCTCCATCCGTCTCGCCGCCGCTGTGCCGAAGCACTGCAGCTCTGGGGCTGGCGCTGGGGCACAGCCTCCAGCGGCACGTTAACGCGGTGGTGGCGAGATCTAGGAAACGGGTTCCTTTGAGCAAACCGAACAAACGCGTGGACTCGCTTCAAATAGATCTCCGAGTTCAGAAGTAACTTGCTTTTCAGCAGCGCGGGGAGCCGCTGTGAACCCGCTGTACTGCAGTGACGGGCATCAGCCTAAAAACCCCACCGCCTTCTCCAGCGCTGCTCTCTTAACGAGGTAGCCCCCGGAGAGAAAACGCGCCGAGAGTTAGGAGACAAAACTGCTTCTGCTTGCTTTACGGCAACCTGGCTGCGTTCTGGGAGGCTGCTCGGCGATCCCAGGCTCTCGGGGGCAGCCACAACCTATCCTGCTTTCGTACAGCGTTCAGCACAGCGGGGTCTGATGGGCTCTAGTTGTTCTTCCAAGTGCTTCTCCTACTACGCGATTGGGTCAATAACCTCTGTTTTGTTTCCCCCTCTGCCAGGTTGCTATAAAGATAATTGATAAGACACAGCTGGATGAAGAGAACCTGAAGAAGATCTTTAGAGAAGTTCAGATCATGAAGATGCTTTGCCACCCGCACATCATCAGGTTATACCAGGTAGGAGCACTCTGCACTGGGTTTTCCGTCCTTCTGCGCTATAGCCCTGCACTCTGTAGTGGCGCTTTCTCTACGGTTATTCCTCCCTTTCTCCTAGGTGAAAGACTGGGAAAGTCCTTTCTGTTTTCAAGGTCTCAGAGTACTTTGATTAGAGGGGCGGGGTGGGGGGAAAGCGTGGCTGATCCTTCTCTTCTCTGCGGGATGACGCCTCCGCTGCGGGCTGGCCTCTTGCCAGTTGTTTATGGCTATTGTGTGCTTCTCAGTTTGCCAGCTGAAAGCGGATGCGGGCTCCCCTTCTCAATTTAAGGGAGAGAGTAAGTCTCACCCGCCGCTGGCCTGAAAGCACGCGGCTCCCCTGCTCTCCTCCGCCTGCCCAGCTGCCCTGTGGCCCCGAGGACTCGCTGACCTCCTCTGTGCTTTCCTGGAAGGTGATCGATAGCAGCGGCAGAGCCGCTTTTGAATATTGTTTGCAGACTTTCCCTGCGGCTCGTTTGGCATCCTTAGCCTGCAAACAAAACCACCAGAGGCAGAATCCACGTGCGTTGCCTTTTACGCACGTGTTCGGTGGTGCCCCTCCGCCTGCATGATCGAATAGAACGGCGAGGAAGTTGCGTCAGGCCAGAGACGAGCAGGCGGCGGAGCGATGGGAGCGGAGGAATAAAGGAGGCCAGCACCTAGGTGGAATGTTAAATGCTGGTTTGGAAGCCGTTGGGCGGATGGAAGACCCCTCCCTGGGCCTTTCCGATACGACGGCTCAGGGAGTGACTTAGAACCCAAGCGTGCTAAAAAGCTCTGCGCAAACTCCCCTCTGTTGCTCGCAGTCCTGCTTCGGGGAAGCCGTGGGACAAGGGCTCCTTCCCAGGATCCTGCCAGAGCCGACCGCCGACTGCCGGCTGCGCGCAGAACTACCCGCCCCTTGCTGCAGCGGGACGCTTGCCGGGGGGCTCACGGTCACAGGCTGCTTTGGGAAGGGGCGCGCTGCCATCCGAGCTGTGGATGGACAGTTAGCTCCTCTTTGGGCCGGTGCGCAGCGTGGAGAAGGCGCTGCTGGTCTTGGGGAAGCACGCGGGTGCAAGAGGCTAGGATGGGCGATCTCCTGTTCGTGGCTGCCCGGCTCGGGTGGCAGGCATCGCTACGGCAGAAAGTTGAAACCCCGGGGGAAATACGCTGGGGTTGTTTCGCTTTGCAGTGTGATGTTCGTGCGTGTGAAGGGAGAAGTCGTGCTGACCCTCAGCAGAAGCTGCCGTTCCCTAGAGCCGGCTCTCGTCTGTTCAAGGCCAGTCTGCTTCTCGCCTGTGCCTGACAGATACGAGCAATGATGTGGACTCCAAAGAGTTAAAACTGAGTCGAAGTGGCCGAGGTTAAGGTTTAGCTGTTTTGGCCAACCCGCCTGGAGTGAGATGCTGACAGCGGATGCTGCAGCGCTGTGGCATTTTTAAGGTACTCAGGGAACGCTTCTCTGTAAACCGACTCCTTAAAGCTGCTTTTATTTTTCTTTGTGCCCAAACCCTGTTCTTCGTCCTGCTTTATGCCATCTAAATCTTTCGATAGGATACCGAACAGGTGACTCTTGTGGCCCAGTTTTGCCGAGGTGAGGAGAGAGTACCGCTGTGGAGCGCGTTTCAGCTGGCCGTTCCTTGTGGGTACTTTCAGCGGCATTTGTCTTGAGAGAAAAACTGCCAAAACCTGGAGCTGGGAATTCAGAGCCTGCCCAACCTTTTTCATTGGGAATCTGAGTTTCAAAATCACGTTTCCTTGAGCTTATGACCCTTAGAAGGTAGAAGTGAAAATGGAGAAAGCGTCTGTAATGTCAGAGGTCTATAAGAGAAGAGATTGGTTTGTCTGGAAACAGAAATGCGCTTAAAAGACCTACCTGCCTAAGGGTTTTCGNAATCTGAGTTTCAAAATCACGTTTCCTTGAGCTTATGACCCTTAGAAGGTAGAAGTGAAAATGGAGAAAGCGTCTGTAATGTCAGAGGTCTACAAGAGAAGAGATTGGTTTGTCTGGAAACAGAAATGCGCTTAAAAAACCTACCTGCCTAAGGGTTTTCGGGACATGTAGTGTCACCGTGCCGTGGGAGCTGTGTGCCGGGCCCTGTGACAACTGAGCAGAACTGAGGTTCATCTTGGTTGCGCTCTTGTTTTAACATTAGGAGCAACAGCGATCCAGCTGTTGAGGCAGCTGCCGACATCTGGGTCAGGCACGTGTGTTTTAAAAGACGAACTCGTCATGTTCGAGTCCTAATTCTCAGTAAGAACAAGCAGTGTTGGGCTCCCAGTTGCCAGCTCCGCTGTTGGGATAATAGTCCGGTTCGTCTCAAAAGGTGAACTTTCACTTGGCTTCGAAACGGACAAGCCCAAACGAAAGCAAAGTGTTTGCAGGCCTTGCCTCAGCACCCCGGAGCGTGGAGCCTGGCACCCGAGGCTCGGCACTGCGCTCCTGGAGGCGGGACACGCCGTGGTTTTTTTCCATTGACAAAGCTCTGAAGCCTGCTGAATAAATAGCATCAAGCTTTGGAAAACTCCCGAAGCACGTACTTGCCCGAAGGCGGGTCACAGACGTGATCCGGTCCCAAGCAGCCCTCGGAGCCACGCGTCCCAGCTGTGCAGGCAGCGAGGCGTGACGTGCCGCTTTCCGCGTGCTCGGTGTGATTGCGCGCCCTCCCCCTCCGTCTGTTAAGCATTGAGGATGTAGTTGACGCCTGTCTTTAGCACATAGTGCCTCGCCCTGCGCTGCCGCTCTCCTCTGCGTCCTGATAGGGACTTTCCTCGAAGCTGTCCAGGGCTCTGCAGTCGTTCCGGAGCGTAGGAGGGCGGTAGGACCGCGCTCAGAAACCAGCTGTACGCTGCCGCGAGTCCCGTGCCGAGCGTGCCACCGGTCCCTGTCAGCCCCTCGCTGCCTGGGACGGCTGCGGCCCCCAAATCCTACTACTCTCTTAAAAAATGCGTGTTACAGACCGTTAAAAACGGGGCGTTACCCGGCTGAAACGTGCGGGCCTCCCCAGCACAAAGCCTGAGCTCTGGTTTATCGCTGATAGGCCTGGGGTTGTTTGAAAGTCGCTTCGCAGTGCAGCAGACATTCCCTGCCTCGGCAGCACTGTGTTGGCTGCTTTGGTGCCCGCGACGGACCGGCGAATTAGAAAGGTGAGCTCGTCTGCTCGCAGCAGCCCCGAAAGGTCTCCCAGGGTGCCGGAACAAGACAAGACCGGGGAGCGGACGCTGAAGGGAGGGGCGGTAGGAGCGGAGGAAGGCGCAGGCGCGCGGTTGCGCTTAGCTACAGCCCTAGGCTTTAAAACCTGCCGTTTGATTCTTTCCCCGGTTCCTGCCCATCCCATCGCATAGCTCGCTAAGGCACGGGAAAGCGCGATTTTTTTTTATCTGGTGGAAGCGGTTACGCGTGTCGTGGAGGGACTAAGTTTGGGTTCAGTTACGTTTCGTTTTGCACGCAGCAGTCTCCTTATCTGTCGCTTTCCTGTCCTTGCGTCCAGGTTATGGAGACGGAGAGGATGATTTATCTCGTGACGGAGTACGCTAGCGGAGGGGAAATATTTGGTAAGTACATTTATGGCGTTCTTTAATCAGATAATGCACTTGGTCAACTACAGTAAGCTGAAAATAGCTGCCACGCTCCCTTGCTTCGGTGGAGAGATGCCCTTCAGCCTGCAAACTTTCCGTTGGCGAGAGGGGTAAAGAAAGACACGACACCAACTTGACGGAAAAGTAACCGCCCTAACCTCTCTTTCTTCTTTGGGTCTCCCTGACAGGTGGTGCCGCCCCGCTTTTATGCTGCCTTTGGGAATAAAGGCGCTGGACACGGTCATCCAGTTGCGTTTCAAAGCGCTGCTGAATACTTGGCTTCCCAGCGAGTTACGTGAAGCTGGCTGGCGATCGCAGAAATGTTGGTGCTTGTTGGTAGCTTTCAAAGAAACAGGCCGTCCCGCGGTTCCGTAGTATGTTGTTCTCCGAACCGTGTACTTGCTTGT
This sequence comes from Steatornis caripensis, assembly GCA_013398225.1. NCBI lineage: Eukaryota > Metazoa > Chordata > Aves > Caprimulgiformes > Steatornithidae > Steatornis > Steatornis caripensis. Next base: position 164,015 of record VZSC01011100.1, on the reverse strand, counting down.
CTTTCTGATACCTGATGTTATCTTAGCGGGTATTCGTTCCATCCATTTTAAACTCCGTTGTCTGCTAACAACGTTGTGGCTGAGCTTTGTTGCCCGCAGAAGCTCTTCTTTAAAGGGAAAAAAGTATCTGCACAGCACGATTGCGAGAACTGTTGACCGACTTATTAATCTGTTTTGTTGCCGTGACCAATACGAACACTTGTAGAAATAGGAACTGACTGACGCCCTGGAATCTCGGGCCGGGTGACAGAGTCAGAGTTTTGCAAGATTGGTCTTTACTAGCTCGGCCAGTGCGAGCCTCGGAACAGGGGGGGAAATCCTTCGTGCTCGAAGCGAGCTGGCTTAAATCAGCTTCCAGACCGTGTCCTTGGGAGGACAGCGGCAGGCGGCCTGGCAGCGACATGGCGATGCTCTCCTTTTTATCCTCGTAAGTCATTGCCAAAGAGTTGCTCTTGATGTCGGAGCCTCTCGCTCCGCTGGAGCGGAGGCTCAGTCGCAGTAAAAGGCGAAGCTCTTGGTGAAGCAAGAGAAGCTGCGAATTAAGGAAAGTATGACAGCTTGAGCTGGAAAGTGCTGCTTTCTGATAAGCAGAGCCTAACGGCAGCTCCTCGGTACCCTCGTAGGTGGTCGTCGTGCTTGCTTCTCCAGGCCGTCCACGTCCTTTGGATTTCTGCTCCGAGAAGGTGACAGCTGCCGGACGGAGCAGGTAGCAGCGCGTGTCTGGAAAGCGCGGATTGCCGAGTGAAAGACCTGACTTGGTCCGGCTGAGTCTCCCCGTTGTTTCCTCAAAGGTGAATCGCGGTGCCAGACACCCGGCAGTTCTCCGGGCTTGGGAGCTTCACCCTGCCTTGCGCAGCAAGCCGTAAGGGCAGCAAAATCACTTGAGCGTGCGTTGGCGTTCCCTTGCGCACGGGTCGCCGCAGAAATCCCTTTTTACTTCTTCTCCCTCTTCTGTTGAATTTGGCAGGCGGGCTCGCCTGTTTTCGGATCCAGAACTACGTGCGAGCGTGTATACAAACTTGGAATGAGTTCTCTTGGTTACAAAAATAGCCTTCTGCGTGAGTCGAAGTGAAAATCTAATTGCTCTCTGAAATATTTTATGCTGTAGTAAATCCAGCTCATTAGCATGGCTAATTTCCATTACGCTGCCCAGCATTTTATCCTCGTTGATAGCTGGAGCGGCCAGTCAGGCACTGGCCCTGAGGTCTTCCCAGACCGAAGCCGGCCGGCCGTGCCCCCGCTAGCCGGTTCTGAGCGTTTTCAGGCGCCGCGCGTGGCCCGCGTGCCCTCGGCCTCCGAGCAGAGACGGGGAAACTGAAGTCTCAGCCTTTTTGTAATCAGAGTTTCCTGAGGAGCCATTGAGACTTTGTTCTAACAGCGGAAGCAATTTACGGGGAGGAAGCAGCAGCCCGTTTTGGGAACGTTTCCGTGTAGTCCTTGGCATCGCCAGTACTGAAGACACTCGCGTCCTCGTGCTGTTGCGAGAAAGTACCTCGGCGTGGGCTGGCTTCGCGCCCGCTCCGCGGTGCCGTGCAGCAGGCGGAAGCCGGGGTGTTGTGAGGGGCGAAAGCTCGCGCGCCGCCTCAGCGCAGTGTCCGTCCCGTTCGTGGCCGGCTTGTCGGGAATCGCCGGGCTCGCTGCAGGGACAGCCGCTCGGCGCGTACGGAGAGCACTGTTGCCGGCACGGCGTCTGTTGCTGGGCGCTGGGGAGTCCTCAGTCTTAAACGTGCCTGTGCCGAGTCTTTTCTTTCCTTCTTGGTTGTCTTGACGTCTGCAGGACCTGGGTTTTAATGCGAAAGCGTAGTGCGGAGCTGCAGAAGAGGGGCGGGGGGACAACCGGGGGGTTTTCTGGATGCTAAACGCCCGGACTGAGGCCGAGTGCCTCGTATGATCCGAAATACGGCGTCGCGCTTCTGTGAACTGTGAGGTGTTGTTAGAAGGAAACCCAAGTCGTTTCCCTCGATGCTTTAAAAAGACTTTTCAAAGGTTTGAACTGTGCTGTGCTTCTGTAAGTACGGCATAGGCGGTAATACAGGCCGGAATGTTCAGCGGCTAGAGCGGTAGTTGCTCTGAGTGGCCACGGTTCAGGTCGGTTGAGTGTCGGACGCCCGCCTGTCTTGTCCCTCGTTGGTCTGAGCTCTGCAGGCCTTCGTGGCTCAGCACCTAGGAGAGCTTTCCAACCTGTTTATCTGCATTTCCAGTAAAGGGCTGATGCCTCCTTCAGCCGCCGAGCTGTGCCGTAAGCGTCTTTGGCTCATCTGTTCCTGGAAACGTTTGGAGAATTCACTTTGTTTGCATAGCAGTGCATGGGGGTCGCGGGAGAAGGCTTGCTGTTGCTGTGGGCTTAAGCAGCAAAATGTAAATTGTTATTTTTGTCCCCATGCATGTTTTGCCTGGGGTTGGGTTGCTGGTTTGACGTTATGAACAAATGAATGTCTCCTTTTAAACACAGGGTGCTCTTTGTCCGGGTCCCTCAAGTGTCCTTTTTTTGAGCCCAAACAGAATACAGGCTAAAAATGTGGTTCGATTGCAGCCGTTTACTAGGAATAACCTGCGGCGCTCATTGACAAGAAAAGCGGCTGCTTGGTGCATTAACAAAAACTCTCAGAACCTGACAAATTATCGTCTGGTTAATGTGTTTAGCACGGCTGCTGTCTCTGCCCCTCCTCTCCATCTCCTCCCGCTCATCCCAAGCTGTCCGAGCGCGCACTGGACAGGCGCCCTAAACGACGTGCTTCCAGTCCCTAGGAGGTCAGGCTGCTTCGGAGATCACGATGTCACCAAACGTGCTGGAAATGTAACCGGGTCCACCGCACAGAGGAGGCGCGAGGCTTAAGCGGCGTTTGCTTTCCCGACGGAAAGCCGCTTAAAAGCGCGAGGAGCCTGTCTAGAGGCGAAAAGCGGGAACTCGTGTATCGGTCCTGTCTCATCGCCACAAGGTGCCTTTTCCGCAGGGTAGGATTTCACTACTTTTTCTTAACGCAAGTGAAACGACGCATTCCTTCGCCGCCGGAAAACGCTCGCAGGAGCAACGCCGTCCGCAGCTTCAGCTCCCGAGGAGCGCGCTGCTGCGTGTACGACCCGGCGGCGCCGCTGGGCATGGTGCGCTCGAGATGAGCGTGCGGGCTCCCAGCTGGGCATTCAGGTCATCCCTGTCACTGCCGCTGCACGAGAGGTTGCTGCGGACTAAGCTCGCAATGGTTAATTTTGGCATGCAGTTGCCCTTGGTGGTATGCGAAGTATTCTGTAGCTTCATTGTTTCTGTCCTTCCTCCGGAGCTTGTGCAGAAATGTCAGCGGTCTCCAAGGGCCGCGGCTTGGGGACCGGCCTCTGCTCACGTTTCTTCACAGAACGTGAAGTTTCACAGCGAACCTGAAAAGACTCCTTCGCAGCCGAAGCGGCACTGACTGATAAAAGGGGCAGCAGAGCTTTCTGCGCGAGCGGACGTCTGGCGCGGCAGCTGCTGAGAGCAAGGCTCCGAAGGGCGGGGGAGCGAGCGGCGTGTGTCGCCGGCCGCGCGCGGGGACGGCTGAGCGTGGGCTGGGCAGAAATGTGCTTAGGAGAGCCTGGTCCTGCTGCAGTGGCTTCGTTGGATTTCTTGCCTGCGGGAGAATCTCTAAAACGTTTTCCAAAATGTTGAGAGAGTGGAGCTGTGCACTCTGTTTGGAGAGCACTTGCTCTGCCGGCGGGCTGCGCTCCCAAACTGGAGCAGAGTGAGACGTGAGTGACCTTGAGGTGTCTGGGAGCTGAGCTGCTGTCTGCTGATCGGGGTGAGGCTTCAGTTGGAGCCAGGCCCTCGCTCGACTCCGCTCGTCGGTGTCCCGGCTCTGTAGAGCAAAAACTTTATGACAGTGCAGATGACGTAATGAAATGTGAGGGGGCTGGCTGAGATAGTAGGCTTTGCTTTTCCTAGCCAGTCAGCTGGGGGTCACATTGGCGTCGGTGACGGATTTCCTTCCCCAGCCCTGGTTCGGATTTGCTCGTGGAATAAGTTTATCTGATGACTAAAACGTAGTTGACAAGTTCTCCGAAAAACAACTTTGCTCTGTTGCACAACGTGAGCAGTCAAGCGTAGAGAAGTAGCCTGCTGTGCGGTCAGAAGCCAGCAGAGCTGCCTTGGCAGATCTTGGTAATTAGTATTTACTGCGAGTCAATTATGTCGCAGGTATTTTAATTAATGGGTGACTGGGAAAAACACAGCCACCTGATGAGAAGCCTTCGGAAGTGATTTATTTTGATTATTTGCAAGACGAGATCTCTCCGCCGAGCCCTCCAGTGTAACAGAGTTTATGGAGCGAGGTGAAGCCCTTCAGCCCGGTTTGGGCCACAAGTCTTGGGAGGTCAGCTCCATGGCCCGGCTGGTGACGAAACGGGCGCGGAGATGACGGCTAAGGCCCAGGGGCTCGGATCGCTTGCGCCTCTGCTGATGCGCTCTGTGGCCCGTGCTGGAGGGGAGAGGGCTTGCGCAAACCTCTCCGAGGCCGTTCCTGCGAGGTGGGGAGACCCGGGAACCGGCTCTCCGGGACGCTTCTCACGTTTCTCCTGGGTTTTTGCGTCGCTGTCCTCAACTCCATAGTCTTGCAAGCTGCTGTTCCTACCCTTACCTGTTGCTGCGCCACATCAGTTTTGGCTAGATTTGCCGGTAGGGCAGAGAGATGTTAGGAAAGGGTGATAATTGTATCTCAATTCAACTGCCGCGTGCTTTGCCTCTCACACCTTTCCCAGCAGAGTTTTGTTGCCCGTTCCGCTGATGCTTCAGGGGAGGGAGATGCTGCTTCTCCTCCTTTCTCTGCCGTTTCTACTGCCTGTCCCCTGCCTGTCCGTCCGTCGCCGCTTGCGGGATGGTACGATGAGCGGCTTCCGAAAGTCTGGTGCTTTCAGGTTTTAAGAGGATTGATTGAAGCTGGGTTGCTGCTGGACGTCTGCCTTTGGTCTCCTAGAGAGACTTTCCCCGTCCAGGCGCGCGACGCTGCCTTCCAGGGCAAGCCTAGCTGGCAACAAATAGCACCTTTGAGAGAGAGTATAGATTTTCAGCAAAGTGTTTTAGGGTCATCGCATTTCTGTGTTGGAGGCAAGCTCCGCTGTTGTCAGGAAATGAATATCGCAGGTACGTTTTTGCACCAAAGCAGCAGCAAGCGCCCAGGGAGCGGTCGTGAGCGGCAGGAACTCCTGCGTGCGCGTTGAAGTGCGCGCCATGACTTTCTTCCGTCGCGTTGCAGAGGTAAAACTGTTCCTGCAGCTGTACGACCGAGTTGCAGCAAGCCCGTGTGCTTCCGGAGCATGCAGACCGGCTCTCGGCCGAGGCGTGCCTCGAGGAGCGCCCTGCGTGCCCGGAGCGTGGCTCAGAGGCGGGCGTACAGGCTGCTGGAGCGCAGCCGGCGTCAGCAGCGGAGCGTCGCCGGGTTTCGCTCCGATCTGGTCGCGGGTGGCTTTCCCCCTGAAGAGGGACCGTGTTTAATACTTCCTGCCGCGGGTAGGTTTTTAGCTCAAAAGCTGAAGTTGAGGAGCTGGCTGTCTCTAACTAGCCAGGGCTTCACTGGTTTCGGCAGGGCTTCTCTTTGGTGAGGTTGGTTAGACCAAAGACAAATTTCCTGTGAAAAACCAGAGGGAAGGAGGGATGGCGTGTGGCCACGAGCCTGCCCCGCTCACCGTCGAGGTGATACGGTATGAGGCTTGGTGTTTGACTGGGGGACAAGGTTGAAAAGTTTTGGGTTTATTTTGACGCAGAAAAAGATTTTGAAACCTTTACTCTTCTCACAAAGCGGTTCCGATTTTTCCAGCCAGCCCCGTCAGCTGGCCTCTAACCAGAGAAAGGCTTGTCATTCCAAAGCCTTGCACTCGGAGGCAGCGCCCCGGTAAGGGCCGGCGTGGCAGCCGTGTGCCCGAGTCCCTTCCCGTGTAGCCTCAGCAGTGACCCTGTTTGGTGCTGGAACCTGGAAAACCGCATCGTTCCCCGTCTCCGTCCTCGGCGTCACTCGCCGCAAGCGTGCGAGAAGCGCCTGTCCGGGTCGTGCTGCCTGTGTGAGTAACCGCTTTGTTCTTCGCTTTGTCCCTTACAGATCACTTGGTGGCCCACGGACGTATGGCCGAGAAGGAAGCCCGGAGAAAGTTCAAGCAGATAGTGGCCGCTGTCAACTTCTGTCACTGTCGTAATATAGTCCACAGAGATCTGAAGGCAGAAAACCTCCTTCTGGATGCTAACCTTAACATCAAAATAGCAGGTGAGCTAAGACTAGCGGCGTGGGAGGAAGGCAGCTGCTCTCAGAAGTTAATAAATGTAGGCACTGGCTGCTTCCAGGTATTCAGAAAGAAGGAAGCACAGTGCAGCTAAAGGAAGCCTTGGATTTCTGCGTGGCCTGCTGCCCAGCGCCGAAACTGCCAGGTTGTAGCCGGGAGATTTATATCTCCTTTCAAGTAGCGCGAAACAGAACAAGAGGAGAAAAACTAAAAAGCTGGTTTGGCGTCGCAGGCAGATGTGCGGCTCTTGATACCGCAGTGTTCCAATGCACTGGACAATGGGCGAGACGAATATCAGAACACTGACCTCGCGTTGAGTCCTGCTGCCGGTTTAGGACTTCCTTGAAGCAGGTCAGAGGAGGCGAGAGAGAAAGAACGGCAGGCGAGGGTCACGGCGTTTGTGGTAGAGCAGTGAGGGGCAAACGGCTCCCTTGGAATCATTTCCCTATGCTGTCTGACAGAGCAGGAGAATTAGCCCCAGCGCTTTGGGTGTTTTACTCGCTGCAGGGAGAGAAGCTGCTGAATAACCGGGCCCTTACGCTCTGCTCCCTGTGTTTTGCTGCGCGATGGGGTTTCTTGCTCACAACTGCCCCTCCAGAGAGCTGGCGCCTCAGGCGCTTCCTAGGCTGACCCAACACAGGCCGGCGTGGCTGTGATCCTCCTGGCTGCCGGGCTCTGCGACGCACCGACTCGACTTGGCTTTATTTAGCCTTGTGGGATTGGGTACCAGCCGATTGAAACAAGAGGATTTCACACTGCCCTGGTCGTCTCACGTCACGGGCTTTTGAATTGGAAGAGCTCGTGCTTGCCGTTGCATTCTACTAGAGCCTGATGCGTAGCAGAGCATTTTTGGAGAGCACTTTGCCCCCCTGCCCCTTACTAGACTTCCTTGGAGAGACGGTCGGCTTTCACGAGGGTTTGTAACTTCATTTCTTGAAAAAACAGCGCTTAGGGCTGCACAACTTTACAGTCTGCGAGCAATTTTGATACTGGGAGTTAGGGAATACTCTTCTAGCTTGATACCATCTTGGAGAGAGGCAGCAGGCTCGTTCGGCATGGTGCTGTTCTCCGATGTGCCGTCTGTAGGTGTTCCACGTCTGAGGTGTAGTAATAAAATGATTAGTAATTTCTTCAGTTTCTCCCGTCCTCACTTTGGGAGGAGGGAATGGGGAAGGAATAGGAAGGAGCGAGGGGCTTTATGGAACTTCCCCTGGACGCTCAACAGCGTGATGCGTGTCTTCCTCGGCCCAAGGCTGATAACCTGCCCTTTGCTGCCCCGGGAGCAGAAGATGAGCGAGAGACACGTCGCTGACGGCGTAGGAGCGGTTCGTTGCGCTTCCGATGCGTTACGTGAACCTGCGCTGCCTCAGCGCTGTACAGCGCGTCGTGGCCAGCTGGAAGCCCGGTGGCTTGCGCTTGCCAGGACCGCGCCAGGTGCGGACGCCGAGAGAAGCGTTCAGGCGCTATGGGGTTTCCTGCAGCCGGGTGAGAGCCTCCGGACTGAAGGAGGGCAGCAGCAGCGCCCGTGGGTAACCACCGCCGCCCTGGACAGTGGAAGGAGTTGGCGGCGGGTAACGGAGCTCCTGCGAGAGAGGCTGTGCAGGAGGCTGTATAAGCCAGCACTTTCTGGTAGCTGTCTTACGCGAACGCATGCACTAAGGGTTTGGGGCCATCTTGTGTTCATGGGGTAAAACCTGATCTGTGTGTAGGGGGGAGAGAGGGTGCCCGGCAAATCGAGAGACAGAAAGAAGTTAAAAACTAACCTGGGCAGAAAGCGGCGTACGGCTGGATTTCCTAAGGAAACGTCCGCGTGAGCACGCTGGCGAGCTCTGTGAACGTCTGAAAATTGTGGAAACTTTTCTCAATCTACGAGAGTCGGAAAGTATTTTCCTTCCAAAGCTCCGCTCCCAGAGCGGACTCCGGGAGATAGCTCCCGCCCTGGTGGTGGTAGTGTTTTACTTGGCAGGAAGGCGTAGTCGTGATTTGAAAAGTAGCCTGGAAAAGCTGATTTATGGTATAGGACTTTCCAGCTACTAAGTTTTGTCCCTAGCGCTCATCAGTTACAACTCGGCACCGGTTCTTCCGCTGTTTCAAGGGCAGAAAACCGAGCGACAGCAACTGATCTCTCTCACACCAGACCTCCCCGAAGAGATACTACAGAAATGCACCAAGCCCTGCGAGACGGGATGGAGGATCAGCTGAAACCTTCACCGTTAACCCCACTAACGGTGTCGAACTCAAACCTCTTCAGTGACGCGCTTAATGTTCAGCTGACGGAGGGTATAGGTTTATCCCGTGTGTCTTGGGAGGTCCGGTCGCTTTTTATCTGCCGAGTAGCAGCACCGCAGCGAACCCGAAGGATGCAGCGAGCCGGCGCGTCGGCTCAAACAGCCCGAGCCGAGGCTGCAGCGGCAGCCGTGTGGTTCTTCCGATGCCCGTGGGAACGCGCGTAGTTCCGCCAGCTTCTGGAGTTCCTCAGACTCTCGCCGGCGCGGGTTTTCTAGCACGTTACTGCTGACCTGCGTGTGCAGCTTTGCATCCCTTACTCAGCGTTAGTTAAGTAATTGGCGCTTAGCGAGACAGCGTAGCAGTCTTGGGGTGGGTTTGTGCTGCCGTTCCCGCTCGGTGGTGAGGACAAGCGTGCTTTTCGGGTTTGGGGGGGGGGTTCGGATTCGTTGCAACGAGACGGTTTTTCCGTAAACTGACACACAGACGCTGCTACCCTCGCTCTCCTTTTTCCCGTGGCTGCCTTTTCTCCAGCGTACCGTCTCAGAGTCTGAGTCAGTAGCTTCTGGCACTACGGTCGCTTGTGCTCCCGGTCGGAGAGTTCAGCCAGGAGCTGACAGTATTGCTAAATACCCCGGCCTTCCCGGGCTAGGGTTTCAGAGAGGGGTCTGATCTACGCGTTGCTTTGCATTCGTTTGCAAGAGTCTGCTCGCTTTTGCACCTGCTGGGGATAAAAGTCCCTGCCGTGCAGATACTAAAGCCAGCTCCATGCAGCTCTGCTCCGAGGGAAGGGGCCGGGCCGGGCCCGCCTTCTTGTAGTGCAGAGATGTTTCTTTGACACGTTTTCCCTATATCACGTCGTTGTGACTTTCACCTCGCTCTTTAAAAACGCCCCGTTCCCTCCGCGTCCGTTTGGGGAATGAGACCTGGTTGCTCCCCGGGGATTTGGATTTATACGTCTCCTTGGACAGGCGTGACTTGCTGTAGTTTTGAAGAAAGTTTCTTTAGGTCGTCGTTTGGTTTCTCGTTTGGTTTACATTTTGTTTTGCTGTTTGCCGCTCTGGAGTTTTCAAATCCCCCCCTTTAACTTTTTCAGGGGCTTTTAAAAAGCCTGCTGTTCTCACCAGCCTTGACCTCGGTTCACGCGGCGCAGGTGGGTTCTGGAAGCTGTTTCCAGCCTTTGAGCGGCGCTTCGTGTGGGACGGAGCCGTCTGGCTCCAGCTCCCCGCAGAGACGAGCAACGTGACTCACCCGGAAAGCGCTGGGTCGAGCAGCAGCTCTCCACAGGGAGAGGTTTTTCATCCTGAAACCCGTGGGGTGACCGTCAGCAGGAGCTCCGGGACCCGCTGCTTGAACACCGACGCGCTCACGACGTCTCTGGTCTCCTAGCCCGGCTCTGTAAGGAGAGCCTCAGTGGGCTCGCGCGCTCTGCCCACCTCCTCTGCGCTCTCGAAAAGAGCTGTGAACCCTGGGCCAATTCCAGCCCGATGTCAGAGAGGGGTAAGCTTTCAAAGACAGCCCAGCTCCCGCAGCTCTTAGGAAGCGGAGAAGGTTGCAGGAGGCAGCTGTTGCGTGTCTGTTCAGCGGCAGCGGCGGCTGCCAGCTGGCACGGCGCAGCTCTGCCCTCGCCGCGCAACGCGCTGCTGCTCGCTCGCCGTGCTGCTGTCGAGCAGGGCTCGTTGGCGTGAGCGGTTCGTGGGCCGGCGCGGCAGTGCGGGGAGCGCCTCGTTCCTCTGTGCTGTGCAGAGCTGGTGCTGGGCTGCCCGGGGCGATATTCGCCGCTTTGAAAATACAGTTGGTTCCCCAAGCGCTGCAGAGCCCACCCGAGTGCAAACAAGGACCAATAGAAGTAACTAAACCAGAATAATTTGCTCAAAATTACGTCAAGTGCCAAAATGCCAGCGTGTTCGTGCACAGTCGGAAAGAGTTTACACCTAAACTTGACTGCAAGTGCTTTGTTGTTAGGAGACGGAGATACATGTAGCGCTGCAGTTTGGATTGCTTGCTCCGGCAGCCGTAATTCAGGCACTTGTTACACATCCTACTTCAAGCGCGAGGCGGAACAGCTCGAAGGCTTGCAGAGGTGGGAAAGGCAACTGCGCAGCTGCGCCCTATTTCCCTGGAATAGCCCTCCAAAGGCTGACCGCTCTTGTGTTTTGCAAGTTCGGATGACTTCATTTCCATCAGTAAAAACCCAAAGGGTGTTTAACCGCCTTGCTTGGATGCTGTGGTGCGTTTAAAGAACTCTTAGCCATCTCCGTGCTCTGTTTTGAGGTCGGCTTTGGGCAGCGGCGTCTGTACTCCAGGCGTTCCTGCCGGGACACGCCACGCTCCGTGTTCTCCACAGGCGTAAACCATCTCCGCGTGGAGAACGTTGCCCCGGCGAAGGGACGGCAAGAAGGAAAGTCGGCTGTACCCTCCTGGAGCTGAGCTTCGCAGGAGCTGTTTGAAGGAGGAGAGGAGAGTCGCCTGCAATTAGGTCACGGAAAATCCCGCAAGGAAAGCGGCGATGGCGAGCGGGAGCACGGACTCGCCAGTTAGCGCGGGGTTTGCTGTGCCTCCCGCACAGAGGCGTTGGCCGTCGCCGGCCCCGCCGCGGGCTCGCTCCCGGAGGCTGGTGTGGCCCTCCGGGCGCTGCTGTGAAGGGCCCTGTGCCCAAAACACGACAACCATTTGCCTTGCGGCAGCGTCACATTGAACGTGCTAGGGCACAGCTCTAGTTCCGTATGATGTAGGAAAAGCAGCCTCACGATGCTTTGGGGTTTAATCGTTTAGGATTTGCAAACCTGAGTGTTTGTGGCCCTCCGTGTTTTTTCCAGCGTGTCTCACGCAAGCCTGCCGCGAGCAGGCTGCTGCAGGTGCAAATGCCGTGAAAAACGTCCTCGTTGCTGTGGGTCCCCGTCCGCACGCATTAACGTCACTCGCCCTCCTGCCGGCACGCTCCTAGCGGAAAGAGTTCGCGGATAACCTTCGGGGCGCCGCTCCTTCTCACGGAGCCTGCTTCTAAGGACGCCCCGGTCACGGGACGTGGAGACGCCCCTCTGTGACTGTGGATTTGCTTTTGTTCGAGGGAGGCGAAAGGGAAAGAACTTGTTAGCGGCGATTCTTTCTTTTTGTAAGGAAAAGCTCCCTTCTCTCGAATCCAGACTTCGGTTTCTTTACTCCTTGCAGTGCGAGGCCCAGCCGTGTGCCGGGGTGGCAGGTCAGTTAACGGAGAATGCCGTTGCTGCCCACGTAAGCGCATGGCTGACTGCCCGTAAGGTTAAGACCTTTCTTTTAATTTCTCTTTCAGGACTTGTTATTTGCTCGTGCACGATTTGACTCGCTTTGTAGAGCTGCCCACCATAACCAATGTTCCCAGCTCTCGCCGTGCTTTCTGGAAAATGAACGTTTCCCGTTCTTTTTCCCTTTGTCTGCATTCTGTCCTTGCTGGCGGCTGCCCTGGCCCTAACGAAGTCGTGAAACCTGACGTGGGAGAAGCTGAAGGTTGGCAATCAACTCGCAGGACTTGTGTGGGATTCCTTGACTGTAGGCTGGAACCTTCCACCGGACTTGCAGGAGCGTGGTGGATCTGATGGCTCGGGTGTTGACTCTGGCACGGAAATCGCGTGGCTGAAAAGCAAAGAGCAGACTTCTGGAAAGGTCTTTGTGTGCCGCTGCGCAAAAGCGGCGTGGCTGTAGCCTGTGGAGCACGCCGAAGTCGTGGCGTTCTGCAGCGGGTTGGTCGGGTGGGGTCTGCCTTATGCTGTGTGAGGCGGGCACGCTGCTCTTAACGCTTGGTCTTCCTGCGTCTCAGTACGGAGAGAAGGTGCGCGCTGCGCCGGGGGTTTCAGCGCTGCTCTCGCTCTTCTAGCCTCTTCTGCGCTCTTGTTTCCCTGACGTCTGCGTATCAGTTACCCGTTACGGGATCATGCGTGACACTACTAGACGCGGCAAATCACTCACACGCCATTTGTTTAGGACAGGTGGAGTGGCTCGTGCTCCTCTCACCCCTTCTCTTTTTGTTCTTTCAGATTTCGGGTTCAGTAACATCTTCACACCTGGTCAGCTGCTTAAAACCTGGTGTGGGAGTCCTCCCTACGCTGCTCCAGAGCTCTTCGAAGGCAAGGAATACGATGGGCCAAAGGTTGACATCTGGGTACGCGACGAACCTCTTCCTCTCTTGGGTCTCATTTGCGCTCTGGTTGTTTGGCTTTGCTTCCTGGATACTTAGTACGCGTCTCGGAGAAAAGCCCCTGATACGGCCAAGAGCGTTTTCCGAAGAAACGCTTATAAAACTTTACCCTGGCTACTATGTCACGTGTTGTCTTTGTTGGGAGGCGCGGTGCCAAAAATATTAGCGGCCCAGAAAGGCATTCTAATTGAGTTCCCCCCAAATACGGTTCACTTCACTGCTGTTGGATGGCAGAGAACTTACTGCGGTAGGGCTCGGTCTGGCAGGGCTGAGAGAGGAAACTTCAAGTCTCGCTCTAGGAGGTTTCTGCGGAGAGCGCAGGCTTGGGACTGCCCCGTGCCCTGGCTGCGCAGCGCGAAGCCTGCTGTGCCCGGCAGCCCTGCCTTTCGACACCGGCTCGGTCGCCTGCCGTCCTCCCTCCTCTCCTCGCGGGGCTCCCCGAGCTCTGCCGGCCGGGCCGCGTGAGTGGGAGGGAAGGGTGGCGTAGCTGGGTTTCAAAGGGCGGCGTTCGGTCGGCTGAAGATGTTTGGTCTGGGCACGCAGGTTGGCCGGAGCCTCCTGCCACGGCGGCGTGGGGCAGGCTGGGGCTGTAGGCTTCTCAGACGTTGGCTTCTGAGGCTCCAGAGAGAGTCTAAATTCGACTGGAAGGAGGGACGAAGCTGGCCTGAGATGTCAACAAGGTCCATTCCAAGGGGATTTGCTTTCTATTACTTTATAATTATTATTTGAACAACGTTTACTGCAGTCAACTGCGGTCTCCCGGTCTCTCCCGCTAACGCGACCTTTGTTTCGGACGCAGAGCCTCGGCGTGGTGCTCTACGTGCTGGTCTGCGGCGCTCTGCCCTTCGACGGGAGCACGCTGCAGAACCTGCGGGCGAGGGTGCTCAGCGGGAAATTTCGCATTCCGTTTTTCATGTCCACAGGTAAGGGGTGCGCGCGCGCGCCTGCGGCGCTGAGCAGGCACTGGTCGCGTAGATCCTTTGGACTGCTGAAATTATAGCGTACTGGCTGACTTACGTGCCAGGGAAGCGGCGTGCCGGGAAGCTTACCCGCTGCGTGGTGGTTCGTAACGTAAACTGAGACGAGTTCCGAATCTAGAATGTAGAAACCACAAAACTCTTTATTTCTAAAATCTCAGCTTGCACGTATGTGACGGTGCAAACTGTAGCACGACGTTAGCAAAGATACACTCTTTCTCGATTTTGGGTAACGGGAAGGCTGAAAATGGCATAGCGATGTAGGAATGTAGAGGCTTTCGCTGCGCCTGCTTTAGACAAGAAGCTTTTTACAGCGTTACGGCACGTGAATTTCCAGCAACAGCCCCATCAGAGATGAACATCTGTGTCCTGTTTCTGCAGAAACGCTTCTGAACGCTTTAGTAACAAACCTTGGTTTTGAAAACTGTGATTATTTCCCAGATAAAACCGACTTCGCCTAAGGAGGAGTCATATGTAGGTTCTTAACTGCCTGCTCTCGCGTGAAGGAATAATTTTGCACGGGCTGCGTGGCGTTTCCCAGCCAAAAGCTTCCTTGCCGGCCGCCTTACTCAGGGAGGAGGTTCTCTTCGAGCAGAAAATGTTTGCTAAAACATGCGGTGCTTTTAAAGCGAGCGTAGATCCCGCCCCGAAAGGCGAGGGCCTCAGCGGTCCCCCACGGTGACAGCACGCCCGTAACACGGTGGAGAACTCGTTCACCGTGAGCTGTGGCTGAACGGGGAGCGTTCAGGGGTGCTTTGCCCTTCAACCCCGAGGAGCCAGCCGTGGCCCTGGCAAGGCGGGGAGGGACGACGGGGTGGCAGCGTGCCGCCAACGGGCTCCGGCCCCCAGCACGGGGCCCCGCGGCCCTGGTGCCTTCCTCCCTTCCTAGCACGGGGAAACCAAACGTCCGCAGCAAAGTGGCCCGGCGGGGACGGAACGGGCGCGAAGGGCCGGAGGAGGAGCACTAGTTGCGCTGTGCGTGACTTCCTACGGAGAAGCGCGTCGCTTTGAAAGAGAAAAGCGCTTTGGCCCTTGGAGCGCGAGGCTGCCTCCTGCAGAAGCCGTGCCCCCCCCCTGCGGGTTACCCAGCCTCTCTCTTCCCTCGCAGAATGTGAGCACCTGATCCGCCACATGCTGGTCTTGGACCCAAGCAAGCGGCTCTCCATGGAGCAGATCTGCAAACACAAGTGGATGAAGCTTGGCGAGGCCGATGCGGAGTTTGACAGGGTGAGAAGCAGGAGCGGGGTCTGCTCGGGGCCTGCCGGGATGCGCACGGCCTCCGGGCACGTGGCGCTGCGATGTTTGTTTCGACCGCTTGAGAACTCTCGTTCCGAGTGCTGGCGGGCTGCCTTTCCTCTTTCTGTGTCTCCTGGTCTTGTTTTCCACAGCGCTCCTTGTCTGCGTATATTTTTGTCTCTTTCCCCTTGGCGCTGAGAGCCTAAGGCGCTGCGTTTTGAACTGGGGTGCCACCAGCGCTCAAAGCTCATGCCAGCTTGCGGCCGGGGCCTGCCGCGATGCTTCTTCAGAGCGCTGTGACTCATCGGTGCGCCTTTGGGAATGTCAGCGCGGGCGTCTCTCTGTGCTCTCACAGCTGATAGCAGAGTGTCAGCACCTGAAGACCGAGAGGCAGATGGAGCCGCTGAACGAGGACGTGTTGCTGGCAATGGCGGACATGGGGCTGGACAAGGAGCGCACGCTTCAGGTAGGACGCCGCGGCTGACGGTCGTGTGTCGCCCGTTCCCGCTGGCGATCAGATGGCTGCAGCTGCTGCTTATCTCTGCTGGTAGCTGAGCAACCTCAGCGCAGCATGGAGCGTATCTTATTGCCAGCCAGAAAGAACTGACCGCCTTGTCCTTTTCTGCTTTCAGTCATTAAGAGCCGACGCTTACGATCACTACAGTGCAATCTACAGCCTGCTCTGCGACCGTCTGAAGAGGCACAAGAACCTGCGCATTGCAGCATCTCCAAGCTTGCCACGGACCGTGACCTTCCCCGCCTCCGCTAACATCCAGGTACCTCCTGCTGGCGTAGTGCCCTTGCGGCCGGTCCCTTCCTGCCCGACTCGGTCTGCTTGCGGGCGTCCTCCCCCTGGCAGGAGCGCCAAAACGTTCCTCGTCTGAGAACTTCGTGGGTATTTCGGGCGCCCTGATCCTGAGATTGGGAACAGTTTGTTCGTCGGCTGTGGGTCTAGCGAACACCCTTCAGGCAAAGTCTTGCGTTGGCATAGTGACAGAGGAGAAAGGCAACGTGAGGGTTTGCTGGTGAGAAGCTGGAGTTTACAGAGCGGGAGTGCTGTGCGATGCTTCCTCTGCTGTCCAACAAAGGAATATTTGCTTTAAGAGAGGCCAGGTCATGAGGGAAGCAGAAGAGATGCTGCCCCTGCCTGAACAGAAGGCGGGAGGGGGAGTGAGGCAACCCCTTGGGAATTAAGAACAAGCAGATCCTCACTGGCTCCGGGGTAACCTCCCTGTTCCCCAGGGCTTAGCTCTGTGTGCTGCTGTTGATCCAGCAGGGTTTCTAAGAGATGCTAGCTTCCCGCCTTCTGATCTGGATCTCTCTCCTCAGCAGACAGAACAGACGGGCAATACCGTGAGCATCAATGTGCCGCAAGTCCAGCTCATCAACCCCGAAAACCAGATTGTGGAGGTGAGCTGCACCCCTTGGCCCCTGCAAGTTCGTTTCCCGGGCTCGCGTGGAAGCCTTTCCCTTGATCCTCACGTTGTATTTCAACGCCTCGTCCAATGTTTCGCCTGCCCAGACTGATGGAACGATGAACTTGGACAGTGACGAAGGGGAAGAGCCGTCACCTGAAGCTCTGGTCCGTTACCTCTCGATGAGAAGGCACACAGTTGGAGTAGCCGACCCACGGTTAGTATTGGGCTCTCGCTCCCCGAAGGAGGACCAGGGAAGCCAAGGAGTCACTCCTAGCACGTGGCTTTGGTCCCTCTGAGCTGTCGCAGGTTTATTCACCTAGCGTGGCCACTGGCAGGTGAGAGGCAGGTGAGAGTCCCTCAAGGGGACTCCCAGGCTCTGTGGCGTAGAAGAGTCGATACCTTTCGGACTGGCCACGGTCTCCAGTTTGTGGGCTGGCAAAAATGCTTCACAGCGTGCCTCTCGGTCCCAGGCCTCTGCTTCGCTGGGGGCGACGAGTGCACGTGCCTGTATCCCAGCTGGTATCAGACCTTTGGTTTCCTGCTCCTGCCCTGAGTGGCTTGGAGTGACTTCTGCAAACTCCGTTTTCGCTAGATGGAGAAAGAACTTCAAGGTGTCTCTTTAGCAGAAGTGTTCTTTTAAACGTTCTCGTCGCATTGCGTGACTCGGGTGGTGTTTCAGCTGAGGATGAGGTGCCTTCCCCCTCTTCTTCCTGCCTAGCTCTGTGTAAGCTGTAGCGGTGTTCGCTGGCAAGCAAGCCGGTTTCTCACCTAAGCTGCACTGCTGTCAGGTGCTAGGCGAAGGTTTTGCGATAAATGCGGTCGAGGCTAATGTCAGCTCGGGGGGTGAAAAAGGGACAAATAAAAACCAAAGAGCGCCTTGGCTGCTCTCTGTGGCCGTCTTCCCGAGCAGTAAGAAGCCTCCTGGTGAAGGGAAGCTGCGTGCGCGGGGCCGGTGGGCGCTTCTCTTCGCAGCGCTGCGAATTCACCTTCCTCTAAATGCGATTGCGCAGGACGGAAGTCATGGAAGATCTGCAGAAGCTCCTGCCTGGCTTCCCTCGCGTCGCTCCTCAGGCCCCGTTCCTGCAGGTGACCCCGAATGTGAACTTCGTGCACAACGTGCTGCCCAGGCAGAACCTGCAGCCCACGGGTCAGCTGGAGTACAAGGTACTGAGCGACGCAGGCGCTTCCCGCTGCAGCCTGTGCCCCACCGGCACGGCGCGTGTGGGGCGGGGGGCAGCGGGTGCTCGCGCTCGCTCTGTTTGCCAGTTCCTCCGACTCCGTAAGCTTCAAGATTTACCCTCTTGCTGTCTCTTTAGCTGTGATTCTAGTTGGCTGCTTAAAAAGCTGAGGAACGAAAGAATGCCGCAATACAAAATGAATTAATGGGCGCAGGAGAAATGGGGCTGCGCTGCCTGGCTTTGGAGCTGCAGCTTTGCAGCCTGCCTGGCAGCTAAAGCGGAGTGCGGGGAAACGGAGAGCGAAACGCTACTTTGCCACTGCGCTGCCTCTCTCTGCGCCGCGTCAGCTCTGACACGTTGGCGATATTCCTTCATCTCTCCTGAAGGCCAGAAGGCTTGTCTCCTCTCCGGCCAGCATCTGGGTGTTTGGCCCTGGGGCTCAGGTCGCGGAAGGATCCGGTACGGGGTCGGTAACTGCGCTGTCTGTGCTTCCCAGGAGCAGTCCCTGCTGCAGCCCCCCACCCTGCAGCTGCTGAACGGCATGGGCCCTCTGGGGCGGAGGGCGTCCGATGGCGGCGCTAACATCCAGCTGCACGCACAGCAACTGCTGAAACGTCCTCGAGGTCCGTCGCCGCTCGTCACTATGACGCCAGTAAGTGGTGAAAGGGAAGAGGAGAACGGGTGGCGTGCTTGCGACTATCTTCTTCCGTGGGCAGAGGTGACCGCCTCTGGGTTGTAGCAGACAGAGCGGCAGGCGCAGTCTGTAGCACTCCGGAAGCGCTGCCGGGAGCATGCCCTCTTGCTTCCAACGGCTCCGTGGCTCTGGGGCGGCGGGGTGCTCTGTGCCCTCGCGGGACAGTCGCCGTGCGCTCCGAGCTGGCATTCCTCTCTGGAATTGACCAAGTGCTTGTGAACCTTTTAACCGTTGCTTTTCTCTTCGCCTTCGCTGGTCTGGTAGAGAAAACTGAAATGTCCGTGCCGGGCATTAACGCGCATCCTTTCTTCCTCGGTGCATCTGCATCAAGGAATTTCCCTGGTAGCACCAAAAGAAGCAGCAGCCTTGTTGCGGGCAGGTTCGCTTGGGGCAGGAACGCTGGAAGGGGCTCTTGGCCGAGCGTCCTCGGTGCTGCAGGGGAGCTGACGGATATCCTTGGGAGAGCTTGGCTGGGGAGGTCAGGCGCCCGCCGTGCGGCTGGGACCACGCCGGCCGCTTTCTGGAACCCACGGCTTCTCTTCTCTCCGCAGGCTGTCCCAGCTGTCACCCCTGTGGATGAGGAGAGCTCCGACGGGGAGCCGGATCAGGAAGCCGTGCAGAGGTAACTCCCAGTCTGTTAACATTTGCCCTTCCTACCTCTGAGAGGCTCACCCTGTGGTGTTCCGCAGCTGAATTAAACACGAGCGGCCTCATCCCAGGCAGCTGTGTTGATTACAGCGAAGGCTCACCGGTTCTCTTGTTCCTGTGGGTGGTGGTTACTGTAGGCAGTTGCTCCTGCGACGCTAGTAGGCGCTTACGAAGCTGGATCCCCCCGAAATGGTTAGCTTATTGAGCAGCAGGTCCTCCAGAAGCTCTGAAACTGCTAAATTCCTTTGCTTAGCGTGCACCGGCATGCGATCCGCACTAACCCGCAAAACGAGCGCTGAGTGATTCCCCCCTCCGTGCTGAGCGGCGGAGGTGGGAAGGCCTCGGCTGTCGATGCAGCTTTTGTACCGAGACACGCAGTAAACATCCAACTCTGATGCCTTAAACAAAGTGAGCTTGCCGGAAGTGTGGGTACCTCTAGCTTCTCATTGTAGCGGTAGGCCTTAAAATAGTCTGCTCCAGTAAGGAAAGGGTTGTTGGCTATGGGACTGGAAACTTCTGGTCTCCGTGTCTGCTCCAGACACGTACTAGGAAGCGGGCAGAATATGCTTGTACTTTCTCAATCCGTGAAAACGCTAACCGTGTCCTTGCTAACATTTCCGTAGCAGCTTTTGCATAGTTTCTTCTCTGCTAACCAGCTGGTGCACTGCGTGCAGTGGGTGTGGTTACGGAGTGCTCCTACTTCTTCCCTCAAACTCGAAAAGTTTTCTGGATCCGCCCCCCTCCCCGGCTTGTACAGGCCACCACCTCGAGGAAGGTAGAGTAGACTTCCCTCAGGGGCTGTGTTCGGAGGAGGATTCCGACTGGGGGTTGGTTGCAGGCACAGAAACACCGGGGGCGTGGGGGACCGTGCTCCGGAGCCCTTGCCAGCTCTTCTCCTTCCAGTGCTCCAGAGCGAAGGGGGGATTTGAACGGTGGGTGTGTGCAGTGACAGACTGTGCAGAGTGTGCGCTGAGGCTCCTTTGGCCTGCCTGAGCTTAGAAGAAAGTCAAAGCTGCGACACGGGAAAGAACTCGCTTCCGGCACTGCCTTAGAGCGGACGCGGAGCACGGCTCGTGTTTTCTGCGTAGCCTTGCACTCCAGTTGTTCACCTCCCCCATCTTTGCGCTCACCCTCACAGTATTTTCCAGCTTCACGAGCTGCTGTTCGGCCCCCGAGCCACGATACTGGGAGGGTACGCGCTCGCGGCCTGCCCTGGCTGCAAGGCAGCGCGATACAAGAAATGAGGCCAAGACGTAGCGTTGAGCGGAGGAGGAGCGTGCGCCTCCCGGCGCTGGGGGCCGCGCTCAGCCCCTGTTAGGCTGCGGTGCCCGAACTGCGCGCTGTGCTCCCTGGCAGAGCGCAGGAACACGGACTCTACGCGCGGCTGTGCTGCCTACATGGCTACTACAAGTTGTCATTTAGGGCCCGTCATGTCTGCTGGCAGCACCTCAGGTGGCAGACCGTCTTTCTGACTGCGCGAGTCAGATCAGCCTGGTTCTTGGCGAGGGGTTGCCTGGACGTCTTAACCTGGGCCCAACTTTCCCTGCTCCCGTTCTAAAACCTAAGCTTTTAGTTGAGTCTTCATGTCGAAGCGTTAGCGCAGCCGGAAACATTTCGAAACCCCCACGTGGCGTTTTGCAGGTTGCGAGCCGCTGAAACGCTCAGATCCCAGTGAAAGGCAAGTCTCCGTGGAGCCGGAGGTCACCTCGCTGCTCTTGATGGCGCTGCCCCTAGTTCTTCCGTAGCGCATGTTCTTCTTCCGCCAGACGGCCCGGAAAACGCCCCGTGCCACTTGTGCGTTAACTTGCTCTCCGCCCCCTTATGTCGCAACGTGTCAGCAGTCATCAGGGGAGAAGGGTAAATAGCGTTAGCATCAGGGACAGATGCAAATATTTAGCTTCTCAGAACACTGCTCCCAACGCTCTGCGTGCGGCCTCCGGCGAGCAGGTTTTGCCCTTCCTAATCTGACCTTGAAAACAGAGCGTAGTCTTTGCTCTGCTCCAGGGAACAGTCGCGTCTCCTTTGAGCTTTGGGAAGCCTCCTTCCACCCGAAACGCCGCTACGGCTCGCGGTCGGATTGTTCCCTGGAGGTCTGAAATAAAACCATCTTAGCAAACCGCAGCTGTAAAGCTCTTTGGGAAACTTTCCCTGTCTGCATCAAACGACTCTTAAACAGCTAATGGCACAGACTCTGGCAAGTTACCACAACGCTAAGCGCTCTTCGGTCTGTTAACATGCTGTCTTCTGCTTAAGTGGCTTTGGTAGCTAGCAAGGAGAGGCTGGGTTTGGAGAAGGCGACAACTTTATCGCTTGCTGCTCTCGTCCGCTTCACCAGTTGAAGGTGCAGTTGCGGGGAGCCTTAGCAGGGGAAAAGAGCGGAGGTGAGAACGCCCCGTTGGCCTCCCTGGTGTCGCTGGCCAAGTGATCTTTGTCCCGGTTACCCCGGCTGCCTCGTCGCTGCTGGTTCACAAGCGTGGAAGTAGCTGGGTTCGTAAGCGGGCGTTCATCCCGCCTGGCCTTGGGCGGCTGAAGCGCCAGTCCCCGCGCTCGTCACAAGCCAGGGCACCCTGGGTAGCCGCTTCCTTTGTTGCCTCTTCCGGCCCCGTGCCCCCAGCTGCTCTGAGCGTCGCTGCAGCCGGTAACGAGCGGCTCGGGGCAGCGGCCGCCAGAGCTGCGTGGGCCCTTCGTCGCATCCTTGCCAAAGCCGAGGCTCCGCGTTTTGCCCTGCGCGCTCCTCCGCTCTTCAGAGGGTTTGCAAAAGCCCTGCAGTCTCTTAGTTCCAGCGCAGAGGGTGCTGTAGTTTCAGTTGCTGCCCGCAGGCTCCGGTGGAAGAGGCGAGCCCAGCCTTAGCGCTGGTGGCTCTGGCTCCGCGGGAAGGGACCCTCTCGCTGCTCGGTTTCCCTGGCTGGTTTGGCCCTGCGCATCGCTGGGCGATTTCCGACTCCCCGGAGAGCGGAGCAGGGCCTAGATGGCGCAGTCAGACCAGGCCGGACACCGGCCCTTCCTCAGCCCAGCACCCTTCCTCATGCTCCTCGGGCGGCCGGAGGCTCTACCCAGCCGTCGTCTCTGGTGGGGTGGCCCTCGGGCACCCTGCCCCTGCTGTGACAAGGCGGCCGCTGCTCACGGCTAGACGCGCGGCGTCCCGGTGTAGGTCTGAGGCGCGAAGGGCCATCCTGCGAGGGTGCAGCTGAGCGGCAGCTCTGCTCTGCGCCCGTTCTCTGGCCGGCTCTCGCTAGGGCTGTCTGTGACTCGTCTCTTGGCTCCGTGCACGCGGCAGGCTTCCCCGTGGCTCGGTGGGGCCTTGCGAGAGGGACGCAGACCTGCCGCGGGGCAGCGAGCCCACGTCAAGGGCAGGCACCCGCCTGGGTATTCCCGAAGGGATATACCAGCCTTCCCCTCGAGGTGAAACGCAGCTTTCCTGCTGGGAAGAGCAAGTGGCCGCTCTTTCCTTCTGAGGCTGGCAGTAGCATGCAAGCTGCTGCAACTACACTTGCCCCCTAAGCACCGAAGACCCGGTGACGTGACGGGCACGGGCAGCGTGTCCGTGGCGCGCTCCTCCCCGGTCAGTTCTGAGCACTGCAGCAGCGTTCTTCCTTCCCGTTTGCTCTGGATTATCTAACGCTCCCTGTTTTCGGAGTACTCCCATCAGTCTCTTATAAAATGTGCTCCTGCTTGTTGCAGATACTTGGCAAATAGGTCAAAAAGGCACACTCTGGCAATGACCAACCCTACAGCTGAAATCCCTCCAGACTTGCAGAGGCAGCTAGGACAGCAGTCCTTCCGACCCCGGGCTTGGGCTCCACACCTGGTACCCGATCAGCACCGGTGAGTAATGGCACCGGCCGTTCGGGCAGCTTTGCGCCAGGAAACCTGCTCAGATGTCGTCTGGAATGGAGCACTGAGGACGTCCCGCATGGCAGGGAGGGGTGAGGAGGAGGAGGAGGAGGAACGAGTACAAAGAGAAGGAGCAGGCCCACAGAGCAGAGGGCGTCTGTCCGCGCTGGGGACGCTGGAGTTCTGCGCTGGCGCGGGCTCCGTGCCTGCCAACACAGGCGACGCAGGGGCAGGAATCGGCCGGCGCTTCCCCTCCGGTCCTGTTTTTGTGGCTGGAGGTGATTTGCCAGAATGGCTGCCGTCGCAGAAGGGCTGGGAGTAAGCTCCTCGTTTTAGAGGGCAGCGCTTCGCCGTTGTCATGGCAGGTGTGTCAAGCTAGCGGTAGATAGCAGGTTTTCCAGAGAACATTTTTGGAGGCAGATGCAGACAAAAGACGGCACCCACAGTCTCATCTACACCAGAGCTTAAGAACCTCACCGTTCTGCACCAGAGTTGTGTGTTTTGACTGCGAAGTCTCTTTGCAAAGCCCCTCAAGAGGCGCTTCACTTGTGACCCGAACCCCTGGTGGGAATGACGTGGGGAAAGGAAGGCGGGGTGGGAAGAAAATCACCGTGTGTGGGAAGGAGGGAAGCGATGCAGGTTGCATCTCAGCACCCTCAAAACGCGTGGGCAGGGCGCTCCTGCGGGGGAGAGGCGCTGATTTGACACGGAGGCCCGGGCACAGCGGCGAACTGGAGACGCTAATGCCGCAGAGGGGGCTTCAAACCTGTGCCCCGACCCTCGCGAACCGGCTGCAAACCGCGGGGTTTGCTGCCTGTTGAGACAGCAGTCGCCTGCCGGGCTGGGTTGGCGCTGGCGTTCGGTCTTTCGGCCGGCTCACGCCGGCAGGCTTGACAAAGCGCTTTTTATTGTAGCCAGATACCTGCTGAGCTGAGCACTGATGTAATCAGCAGAGGCAGGTGAACTCTGAGCAGACTGAGACAGTGCTAGTGCCACGCTGGAACTGCGGAAAACCAAGATAAGCGCCTCTCTACCCTGAAGTTACTCCCTCGCGGAGCTGCTCGGGGGATGGGAAGAGCAGGAGGGGCAAGGTTTCTAGGGTCACAGAAAAGCCTGATAGGAAGAGGAGTGCAGCTTGCAAAACAAGCAGAATGTGCTGCGTCCTGCTTTAAGGACGGCTTCAAGTCGTGAAGGTAAGCTGGGTCGCTCACGCATCGCAGGAAAGGATTTTTTGCGAGACTGTTAAAACGCACCTGCCCTGTCAATAACGTTGGTGTCACCTCTGCCTCTTGGCTCCGGAGTGCCGAGAGGCTGGTTTGTTGCATCACGAACAGGGCGGTATCTGCTCGTTCCACCCCCAGTGTCGTAACGTGCTGCGGGCCTGCCTCGTGTTTTACCCGTGAAGTCACGGAACCTTCGTCTGCCCGTGGCCTGGACAGATTGCCCCGGCTCGTGTCCGGGTCGTACACGGCACAGAAACCATTAGCAGCCGTGGCATCACATACGTAGACCTCAGTTGTTGATGGCACCTGGGTTTTATTTTAGCACCTAACGTATCTGAAGCCATCTTGCTATATAGCAGCTGGTTCTGGTCGCAACACAGAGTCAAAGTCCAGCAACAGTACGCGGCAGTACAGTCGTTCTCCCTCGGCCGCGCGGCGCTGGGAACCTCAGCGTAATCTGTAGCTTCTGCTTTCCACCAGCGCAACAGGAGATGGAACGGATCAGGATGATGGATGGGCTGGCATCGCAGGGCAGGGCCGCGGCTCTGTCCTTGGCAGAAAGTAGCGTGTAATCTACAGGAACCGCAGAAGCGTGCTGCCGAGGCGGCCCGAGTGACGAGCGCTGAACGCAGCGTGCTGGAAGTGGTCCAGCATCGGCCACCTTCTGATAAGGGGGAGCCTTTCTGGGAGAAGTCGTTTCGCTTTGTGGAACAGGCTGCAGTAAAGAGCCGCCTTGAGGGTAGCCACGGCAGAAACGTGCCTGCAGTGACGTGGTTCGGGGCCGCGGGAGCGTGCGGCCACGTGGGCTCCCGTGGGGTTTAGTGCCGGGACGCCGGAGGCGCGGTGCAGACCACGTCTCTGTGACCTCCTCGCAGGCAGAGGCTCCTGCTGGCCCCTTGTGTGCTGGGCTCTGTGGGTTGCGTTTGCCCAGGAACCACGAGGGCAGCCAGGAAACCTGGTTCTGTTTCCGTATGGAAAGCCAGCTTTGCTCATCCCAACGCAGGTTGCACCTAATGGCGGGGCAGGAGCTTAGCGCTTAGCTTCGATGATGGGGAGCCCCAGCTTCGGGAGAGAACAGCTCCTGAAAAAAATCTGGCTCCCTCTGATGGTGAAGAAGAAACCTCATTGTGAAGGGAAAGGGCTTCTGGCGCCTTGGGCACAGTTGCCTCCGCGCGGCCTGGGTCTGCTTTTCAAACGTAGCCCTTGGGATTGCCCGGCGCCAAGCATCCGCGCGGCTGGGAGCCTCTGCACGTGAGGGGGCAGCTGCGTTGACGCCTTCGAAAGATGGCCCCTTCTGTGCGCAGTTACGTTCCTGCCCTCCTCTTTCAGCGCTAAGCAGGGACGCCGGCCCCTCTTCCTGCTCAGAGGCTGCAGACCGCCTCGGGCCCCTTTCTCCGTGAGCCACTCCTGTTTTCCGCGAGCGTCAGGTGCAGTCAGGGGCCCCGGGGAGCTGGCACGCTTAGGAAGCGGCTGCTGAAGAGGTGGATCTTAGATCTTGGGGATGCTGAGCGGTTTCCGTAAACGTGTTCCACCGGAGGGGTCGGTGCGTCCCTATGGATGGACCACGAGTTGCTGCCCACCTGGAGGCTGCTCTGTGGCCGAGCCGTCTCCAGCCCCGCAGCCCGTTCATCTGCCCGGGCACCGAGGATGCTTGGTGATCCTGTTCACGGTGGTGACGGCCCTGTGTGACCCGAGACGTGGTCTGTTCTGGGCGAGGGGGCAGGTAGAACTTGGCACGGCTGGTGTACGCTACACGTCTCTGTACCGGAGTTTGGTTTTTAGCTGGCATCACTAACCCGCTTCCCCCTGTGTTCAGTTCTATTTACAAGGACTCAAATACTCTGCACCTCCCCACCGAGCGCTTCTCCCCGGTTCGGCGCTTCTCTGATGGTGCTGCCAGCATCCAGGCTTTCAAAGCCCACCTGGAGAAGATGGGCAATAACAGCAGCATCAAACAGCTTCAGCAGGTAAAAGAGGGGCGGGGGTCCGCAGCAGCACCTCCGCGGGGGGCTTTTTATTGTCTCCGCCTTGCCGCTTCAGGAAGCAAAAGGTGCGAGCTTCACCGCTGACGGCTGCGGCAACGCAGCGGCGCCTTTCCGGCCGAGGAGCCTGTTCCCCTCCGCACGGCTGCAGCGGCTCTGCCGAGTGGGCTCTGCCCGTGCGTGGGGCTCGCCTGCAGGCTGGGAACCTGGGCGGCTTCCACCCCGCTCCTTCTGGGGAGCAAACGACGCGCTGGGCCCCCCGCGTGGGCTGCTCTGCCTGCGCTCGTGGGGCCCACCGGCCCGGTGAGAGCGCGGCCGCTGCTCTGCCACGCTTCCTGTGGCAGCGAAGCTCTGGGGCTGAAAACGTCCTGGGAGAAGGGCGCTTCCTCCCGCCAGAGTTCGGAGCGTATCGTACGCTCGTCCCTACGCAGCCAGCGCACGTCTCATCAACGGCTTGGGCGGGATTTGGCCCTGGGACAGGACCTCCGCCTCGCAACACGGTAGAAATACGAGACGCTCCTTTCACCTTGAAGTTGTCAGGACTACAGCTTTGTGCTTGCGTCTTGGGGGGATCACAGTGGTACCAGCTTGGTGTCACGCGCACCCGTTTCTCGTGCGTTGTCTCGGCCCGGAGCTCCCCGTTTTATCGCACGCCTCGTTCTGTCTAATTAACTGGATTAGGCCTTCTCTACTGGCTTTCTCGAATGGGTAGGCTGCAGAGAGCGCGTTTTTGCACAGCGAGCGCGCCGTGCGCGCAGAGGTCGCTCAGAGGGCGCGCTGGGTTCGTTGCAGGAGTGCGAGCAGCTTCAGAAGATGTACGGTGGGCACATGGACGAGAGGACGCTGGAGAAGACGCAGCAGCAGCACATGCTGTACCAGCAGGAGCAGCACCATCAGATTCTTCATCAGCAGATTCAGGTACCGGAGCCTGAGCCAGGCTTTCCGAGGTCTTAGCTGCGTTTTCGCGCGCTGCTGCAGATACAGTTAGCGAGCGGGCCCCGGGGGCGCCGAGGAGGGCGGGCTGCTCGGCTCGCTGTGACGGGAGGCAGGCCTGCAGGCCTTCGCAGTGATGCTTGCACAGCTGCTGCGGTAGCCAGAGCTGCAGCCAGGGGCTGAGTATTTGGTGAAGCTGGACACATCCCTGCTTTGCCAGTCGGTGTTTTCTAAGCGTGCTGGTTGAGACGTTACTGATTGCAACCGCTTCTTGTTTCCTTCTGGTGCCTGGCTCAGGACTGTATCCGGCCACCCCAGCCCTCTCCGCCCTTGCAAGCTCCGTGTGAAAACCAGCCAGCTCTGCTCACTCACCAGCTTCAGAGGTAAAGAAATGGCTTCAGGAAGGCTCTGGGGAACGGGTTTTACTCTTACTGAAGCCCGGGGACGAGCCGACGCACTTAGGAGAGCCCGGGGCCCAGCTGGAAGCGCATACAGTTAGAACGGCATAGCCAGTTCCCGGGTGAGGGTGCCTGGTCCTTCCGCCCGGACTCTGCCTGAAGGACTCTTGGAAGCAGAGAGGCAGGGGTCAGAGGCACAGACCGGCTTTGCGCAGGTGCCGTCTGACCGGCTCGAAGAGGCGGTACCCGCGCTAGCCGCTTTCTCTCACGCTTCCTACTCAGCGCTGCTGCTGGACGTCTCGCACCTTTTCAGGCTTCGGGTTAGGTGGCCGTCCGTGGTCCGCCTCACGTGTAGATGAGGCGGGCTTGCTTGCGGGGAGGGAGGGGGGTTTCTCACAGGCCACGGGGAGTCAGGAGGCGAGCCTGCGGTGTCCTTGTCCCTGGGCTTCTCTGGTAGCCGCCAGGTTACGCTCGCCGCCGTGGGACTGAGATGAGTCAGGTGGCTCTCGGAAGAGAGGCCGAGCTGTGAAGAGCTTGGGATCCCGAACGAGGGCTTCGCGGTGCTCGTTTAAAACCAGAGAAACGCGGCACTGGGCGTCAGCTCTCGCAGTTGGGAAGGCGTCTCAAAGAGGAGCAGGCGTGTTGAAAAGGCGCTTGTTTCCCTGCGCAGGTTACGGATTCAGCCATCCAGCCCGCCCCCGAACCACCCCAATAACCATCTCTTCAGGCAACCGAACAGCAGCCCGCCTCCTGTGAGCAGCAGCGTGCTCCAGCCCCACGGTAAGCGCTGCCGCTTTACTGAGCCGTCTGCGCTCCGCTGGGCGCGCCGCTCGGCAGAACCGTGTGGTCGTGCCCAGCCTCCGGGGAAAACGGAGCGTGGGGGTGCCAGGGGCTTCGGTTCCCCGCCGCGGCCCGGTCCTCGCGCGGTTTGCTGACGCTGTAGAAGATTCTCCATGTGGCAGCAAGGGCTGGTGTTATCGAGAGCTTGCGAGGAGCTGCCAGTGGGACTGTGCGGTTGGGTTTCTTGTCATAAGAGCCTTGCTTACTGCTCCCGGGGGAGGGGAGGAAGGGCTGATGTTCTCAGATTTATGCAAATCGCCATCAACTCCGCTTCATTTCTCTTTCTGCGCAAGGGGCCCTGGCTGTGACCTTTGCACGGCGGCGTGGGGTGACGGAGTGGTCGGGAGCAAGCTCCTCGCCACGCACAGACACGTACCGGGGCTCGCGGCGCAGCCCGCATCTCGCTCGCGAGCCTTGCCGCAGGCCGGCGCGGGCGCTGATGCTCTGTGTCCCTCCTAGGTGCCGCCTCCCAGTCCCAGTTCCAAGGGATGCCGTCCCACAACACGATCTTCCCGCAGTCCGGTAACTGTTCCCCTCCCCCAGCCATGGGGCTGACGTGCCTGGGCCTGCAGCAGCAGTCGCAGCCTCAGCAGGTCACGATCCAAGTGCAGGAGCCCGGCGACATGGTCAGCAGCAACCTCCTGCCAGGGGCCCCCGTGGCCGGGCAGGGCATGTCCTCGCACGCGCGGGCCATGCCCATCAGCCCCAGCGCCAACCACCTCCAGATGCAGCACCGCGCCAACCTGATGGCCTCCCTCACCTACGGCCACAGGCAGCTGTCCAAGCAGCTCAGCGCCGACAGCGCCGAGTCGCACAGGTAAGGCCGCCGGCCGCCTCTGCACCGCTTGCCCTGGGCTGCGGGCGGGGAGGAAGAAGCCGGGGCAGATGTGGCAGGCCGAGCCCGTGGTTGCCTCGCTGGCGCGGGGCGCTGCGCCGAGCTGGTTTCGGGGAGGCAGCCGTCTCCCTGCCCCTGGGCAGCGGTTCCTGAGCCCGGTCAGGGCTCCGCGCGTCCGCAGGGCTGCTGCGTCGCGTGGGTTAGGGAGCGCCTCCCGCCCAGAGAAGACAGCCCAGCATGCTGAGCCGAGCCGGAGCCACGGCGGCGCAGTCACTTGTGCTTTTTCTGTTCTTCACAGCCTGAACGTGAGCAGGTATCCCCCCGCCAACTACGACCAGGTGCACTTACACCCCCACCTGTTCCCGGAGCAGCCTCGCGTTTCCCCCAGCAGCTACAGCCCGTCGGGAGGAGTCGGGTTTCCTCCGGCTCAGCAAGCCCTCAAAGTCCCGCAGCTCGACCAGTATCCCAGTTTCCCTCAAAACACACATCAGCAGCAGCAGCACTACACCGCGTCGGCACTACAGCAAGCACTGTTGTCCCCGACGCCTCCCGACTACAGCCGACACCAGCAGGTACCGCACATCCTCCAGGGACTGCTTTCTCCCCGGCACTCGCTCACGGGGCACACGGACATGCGGCTGCCCCAGGCAGAATTTGCACAGCTCATCAAACGGCGGCAGCAGCAGCAGCAGCAGCAAGAATTTCAAGAGTTGTTCAGGCACATGAGTCAAGGGGATGCTGGGAACATGGGCACCAGCGTGGGCCAGAACCTCTCGGAGCGCCAGTCGTTGTCTTTGCCTTATCAGAGTGCTGACACGTACCACCCGCAGAGCAGCCCCCAGCACCTCCTAAAAATCAGGGCGCAAGAATGTATCCAGCAGGTTCCTGCGTCGGTGCCGCCGCACGGATACGTACACCAGCCGGCCCTGTTCCATTCGGAGAGCATGGAGGAGGACTGCGCGTGCGAGGGTGCCAGGGACAGCTTTCCGGACAGTAAGAGTTCGAACACATTGACCAAAGGTTGCCATGAGACCCCTCTGCTTGTAAACGCAGGAGGGCACGGGGACCCGGAATCTTTGCTAGGAACTGCTAATCACGCGCAGGAGCTGGGGACGCATCAATACAGGCATCAGCCCGCGGCTGGATTCAGTAGGAATAAGGCGCCCAGCAGAGGTAAGGCTCCCTGCCGCTCGCGCGCACGGAACGCGCCTCCGCGCTGGCCGCGTGCCTTCCTGCCGGGGGACGCCGTCTCTAACCAGCGCGGCAGGGGTTTCGAGACGTGTTTGGCGCGGCACGGGGTTGCCTGGGTTCTTCCTGGCTTTCGTGGCCTCAGGTGAATTGCAGGCATAGTCTCCCTCATAAACAGCGTTAAACGAGAAGGGAACCCGACCGGCTGCTCCTCTTGGGAGCTTGACCCGCTTCTGCAGGCGGGGAAGGGCCAGCTCCCAGAGCGCTGCCGTCCTTTCAGGGACGCTGCGTGCCGTTGACGTAGTTACTCCTGCTGGCCACGTTCCCCAGCCGGTATAAACGACGGGCCGCGAACAGTTCAGTTGCCAGTGTACCCCTGACTGCGGCGGGGCGTTCCTTCTCGTAAGAAGCAGACCCTCGAGCCCCGGCGCAGGCGTGTGCAGTGACGGGGGTGGTAAACGTCTCGCTGCTACGGCCGCCGTGCAGCAGCTGCCCCGGCGCTTCGGGAAGCAGCAGCAGCAGCAGCAGCGGCAAGGCTCCAGCCGTGCTCCGAGCAGGAGGGGTTGACACCAAAGAAAGCGAGTTGAAACTCGCCATCAGCGTCTGAAGACCTTTCCTGCTAGTTGGAAGCAGTTGCGCCTTTGCTCCTCGGGGGCTGCGTTGGCAGCGGCGCGCTGCAAGAGAGATTCCCGCCTGAGCTGTAATCCCAGGCCGCCTCTGTACGAAAAAACCGTCCCAGCCCCTTGCTGAGAGGGTTTTGCGGGGAGGCTCTCCAGGCCGAGCTGCCTGGATCAGTATTCGCCGCAGGACCGAGTTCTGCTGGCCCGAAGCCATCAGCTCGCCCTTGGCACAGAGGACCCCATTGCCGAGGAGCGGTGTCCAGGACGCAGGGGACGCGGCTTTGTTTGGGGACACAGCGTGCGTTTGTTGGGAGAGTACTGGGTTGGAACAGACCGGTTCGGAGGGCAGAGCGGGCGTGCCAAGCCCGGGCCCCCTGGCGCGCGCGGCGTGGCATGGCATGGGGACAAGGCACGGCTTTTCTGAAGTCGTCTTAAATTTTGGATTACCGATGCGTTTGCGCTTGGACCTCGGTTTCTGCGTGGTGCTTGAGGCACGGACGGGGACAAGCGCCCCAGGTTAAGCGGAGGTGGAAGCTCTGGAGGCGCGTTTTGTACCGAGTCGCCGGTCTGCCTCTCCGCACCATAGGCCGTAGACGAACGACGAGACTTGAAGAAGCCGGAACCCAAGTTTCTGCCCCTGTGCCGATGGCGCTAGAACCGGTTACACAAGGGAGAAGGACTTTAGACGACAAGACTTCGTAAATGAGTAAAAGCAAGTAAATGTTTACAAATAGCGTTGTGCAAGCCCTTCTCACGGGGCTCTTTGGAGGGCTCGCATAGTAAACTCTGTCCTGAGGCGCTGCTTTCCCCCCGGCTTCGGTAACCCACTTGGAATCGGGCCTGCGCAGCTTTGGTGCCAGGCAGAGCCGACACCTGCGCCGCCTGGGTACCCTTACCTGCAATCAAACCCTACAGAACCTGAGCGCGCGTGCTGCTGGCGCACCGCTTGCTCGCGGGTAGCGCCGCTCCAGCGTTCCCAGGCGCGCTGCGCGCGGGCCTCAAGGGGCGAGCGGGACGCTTGCCCCGGCTGAGCGTGGCTGCCCTCCCCGAGCGGGGATGCTGACGGCTGGGCTTTTTCAGCCACGTCCCTGGGCTTTCCCATTCCTTTCCCCGTCCGCGTTACGAGGCCGCTGCTTCTCTTGGGACGACGGGCGGCTTCTCCTCTGCCCCAGCTCACCAGGCATGCTTTCCCTGGAGCGGGCTGTAGCCTTGCAGCGGCTCGGGAGCGTCTGTGCCTTCCGAGGGAGCGTGTTGACCCTGGCTTGTCTGTTGAGCGTCTGCCGGCGATGGCAGCTGCCGACCACGAGAGCATCGACCAAATCTGCGTTCGGGTTGTGGCTAAACCGCCCTTGAGCGGCTCCGCTCCGGTTTTGCTCCAACCTAGCTGTCATAGGGCCGGGAATGCTGCCCATGGGAAACCTGCCTGGCCTCGGCACCGAAGGAGCTGAGCTGACGGCAGTGGCCCTGCCCGCGGTGCCAGCGTCACATGCCGCGCCGGCACAAAGGCCGCCTGGCGCGGGAGCCCCGGCCCCTGTGCATGTGGGGATGAAAGGCTTTCCTGCTGTGGGAGCGGGCTCGGAGCAAGGAACGGAGCCGAATTCGGGCCGTCCGGCCCCTGCGGCCTGAGCTGCGTCCCCAGCGGTGCTGTGCTGGCAGCGGGACGCGTGGCGTTGTCTTTTGGGTCGGGGCTGTTCCGGGCCGGTGGGGGGCTCGTGCCATCCCCCAGCGCAGGGGCTGGGGCTGAGGGCTCGCTGCTGGGCCTGGCTGCGGGGAGCCCTTCCGCACCGGGGCTGCTTGCGGAGCTGGAGGAGCAGGCTGCCGGCCCGAACAAGTGTTCCCACAGTTGGAGCGGCGTCCCGAGCAGCGTGTGGGTGGCACTGCTCCACCAACATCTGTTACCTCATGTTTTCCTTCTCGCTTTTCCGGGAAAGCTGACTGTTAACCGCACGTAACCCCGCGGTTGTGCAAAGGCAGGGGGAGGCTGCCTGCGTCTCCGGCTGCCCCGGGACGGCGTCCGCGCAGGACTGCCGCGGCTCTGAGGGCGGAAGGGCAGCGGGAGCGGGGCGCTGGCCGTGCCCGGGATGGCGTCTCGTTCGGATCCGAGAAACTTTACGGATAGGTCTCTCTGGGGAGCGTCTTCCCGGCATCTCGCAGTTGCGGTCGCAGCCGGGAAGTTTGGCGGAGTCGCGGCACAGCGGGAGGTTGCTTCCCGCTGGCCAAAGCCCTGCGGAGGCCGGGGCACATACCTGCAGCTGCCTCCGCACACTTGCAGGACCACGTGCCGGGAGCGAGCTGTTTTTGTGCACCGGCCCCGGCCATAGGCTTCTCCGTACCTCGGGACTTTATTCAAAACATCGTGTACTTGATGACGAGAGGTTTTGCTTGATAGGAATGTAGCCTTTACCCTCGGTCATGCGAGCTCGCGGCGCACATGGACTTTGCCAGGCAGAACACTCGTGTCCTCCTACGGCCAGATTGCAGGGGGGCAGGGAGAAGTCATCTGATAAAAGCGAGCATCCTGGCCAGCTCTCGCAGCGAGATTATGTTGCTTACGATTGCCAAGGGGCCCCGCTAGAACATCCCGTGTTGGAGGCTGGGGAGACGTTTCCCCCTCTGCTCTTGTGTAATGGCATGGGCAATGCGGGGAGGAGGGCGAGCTCGGGCTCGGGGCAAGGCGGCGGTGCCGCGAGGCCGTCGCAAGGGGCCTGCTTCCTGTGCTGGGGGGCTCCTGCCCCGTCCCGCCACTTCTAGGCTGCTTTCGTAGGCCTGATCGGAGGCAGCCAGTAGTGAGGTCCCCTGGGATCTTCGGGATCTGCGGGCGGGCGGGAGGAGCTGCCCGAGTGCCGCCCCTGGGGTGCCCTGGTGCCGCATCGCTTCGGCAAGCATGGCTGTGCGTCCCTTCCTGGCCAGCAGCAGCACGCCGCTGGCCGGCGAGGAGCGTTTGCGCCTGCCCTTGCGTCTCGGACCCGCAGCTCCGCGGTGGCGTGCGGCGCCGACAGCCGCGGGTTCCTTGTGCTAACCTCTCGTTTCTCTGTCCCGTCTGACTTTCAAGAGTCCATCGTAGGGAACTGTATGGACAGGAGCTCCCCCGGCCAAGCGATGCAGGTGCCTGACCACAACGGACTGGGCTACCCGGTGCGACCCGTCTGCAGCGAGCACCCGCGGCCCCGCACCCTGCAGAGACACCACACCATTCAGAACAGCGACGATGCCTACGTAGGTTTGAAGAAGCCTGCGCCCGGCAGGCCTTGAGGCGGCGCCCGGCTTCCTTGCCGCGTGTGGGTTGCGCACGGCGTGTCGTGTAGGAAAGGCAGCGCCACGCTCCGCGGGGCTGCTGGGGGCGATAAGCCACAGGGACGCTTCAGTATTGCCGAGTACTGAAAATGTTTTAGTGGAGGCCGGTGTGGAAGCGCTCCCCCTCCGCTCACGGTTTGCCCCGGGGCTGCCTGCTGTAGCCGTGGAGTCTGGTTTTTTTCCTCCGACTTTGTCCTTCTGACGAAGCCGCGTGGGCTGCCCCAGGCCCTGGCCGCGGATGGCCCCGCGGGTGTGCCGAGCCCGGCTTTCGCTTCTGCGGTGCTGCTGAGCGAGCTGGCCATGGCAGCACGGACCCTGACTGAGAGCAGGGCGCGGCTGCTCTGCTTCGCCCGCGTTTCAGGCCGCCGGGCGCCGTCCTGCCCGAATCTTGATGCGTTCCCTCTGTAAAGGAGGAGCGCTCTTCCCCAGTTAGTTCAGCGTGGGTCTGGAAGGGATCGGACTGTCCGGGCCGTTCTTGTGTTGAGGGGACAGCAGCTGCACCGAAGCTGTCGCTGTTGCGCGGTTTACCCTCGTTCGTAGGAGGCCTCGGCAAAGGCTGGCGGAAGCTGCCCGGGCAGCCTGTCGGGGAGCTGGGAGCAGCAGGGTCCCTCGTGCCGAGCCCCCTGTGACCTGCGTCCTGCTGTCTCCGCAGGTGCAGTTAGATAACTTGCCTGGAATGAGCTTGATGGCAGGAAAAGCACTGAGCTCTGCCCGGATGTCTGATGCCGTCCTCAGCCAGTCGTCGCTGATGGCCAGTCAGCAGCTGCGCGACCGGGAGAGCGAGGGTAAGGATGCACGCGAGCTGCGGAAGCCCGGCGCGCAGGCCGTGCGGCGCTTGCGGCCTCTGGGCCGGCAACGGAGCGGGCCAGCTCGCGGGCTGTGCCGCGAAGCCGCCTCCCCTCCACGTGAGCAGGGGCTGCGTGGCCTGGGGGTGCGCGCCGGGGCAGGGCAGCTCCTTGGCCTGACGCCCGCACTGGAGCCGTCTGCAAACTCCGGTGGTGTTCTTCGACCCTGCAGAATGCGGGGAGGGCTTGGAAGGTCAAGAGCATCCCAACCTGGGCGACGGCAGCCAGCACCTAAACACCTCCTGTTACCCGTCGACGTGTATCACGGACGTCCTGCTGAGCTACAAGCACCCGGAGGTGCCCTTTGGGATGGAGCAGGCGGGGGTGTAAGCAGGAGGCGGTGAGTATTGAAGCGTCCTCCTCCTCTTCCCAGCCGCACGCCTGGGGCTGCCTCGGTGCCTGTTTACTGGTGTCGGCACACGCCTCCTTCCGTGTGCCCCTGCTCCCACGGGGGAGCCTGGGCGACGGACCGTCGGCTCCGAGCCGGCACGGCGGCGGCCGTCCCCGGGGTCGTTCCGGGACAGCGGCCCTCCCGCCAGCCCCTCGCCGCTCCCCCGGGGCCCCGTCGCATCGGCGGGGTCTCCCTCCTGGGGCGTAGCTCGCGGGTCTGCAGCGGGAACGCGGTCGGAGGGCGGCGGAGGCACGACGGCCGCTCTCCGGCGTCTCCTAACGTCTCTGCCCTTCTCTCTCCTGCAGGTTTTATGTACAGCTTTGAAACGAAAAGGTCCATTTTAAACCAACAGTATCTAGCAGCATCGCGCCAAATTGCCGTAGTATTTCTGACTAACTGGAATACCATGGCCCCTTTCCTCGTCATCACTTCATCCCGTGTGTTGTTCCTTTGGTTTCTTTAGTTTTTTGCCATATTTGCCTGTAACTCCAGCTACCACAGAAGTAACCAGAGAACCCGAGCCCTACGCGTCGGCGGGGGATTCGCGGAGCCTCAGCGCCGAGTCCGGCGTCGAGGGCTCTTACAGACCGGGGGCTGCTCCGGCCCGATGCCTGCCCCGGTGCGGAGAGGAGCCGGCGGCCGTGGAGCGGGGCTCCGACGGGATCCGGAGGCCGTGCCGCCCTTCCGCTCTCCCGCCCTTTGCGCTGGAGACAGCCCGGCCCGAGCCCGGCAGCGCTGGCGAGGGGGCCAGGACGGTGCCGGCTGGCCGCGGCCCTTGCCGCGCCCCGATCGGCCGGCCGGTGGCGAACGCCCACCCCTGGTGCAATACGCTTCTCGTCTCATCCTCGTCTGCTTCCGTTCCCTCTCTCCGTCGTCAGTGTGCCGAAAGGATCGCCTCTTCCCCCCTTCGCGCCTTTTCTTTTCGAATCCGCGTACGACCTGGGTTTCTTTCCTTTCTCCTGGCCTCGTGTAGGGAAGACAGATTTTTCTTTGTTTCCTGAGCTCCTCCTCCTGATCACGTAGGAATTGTTTTTTGGTAAATGTTGTTTTATTATTATTGTTATCAATAAAAGGCGAAAGGAATTTCTGTTTGAGAGAAATTTTTAACTAGATTCTGTTCTATATTGAATTGTGACTTGCACCTTTTGTTCAAAGTATTTTATTTCTTTTAATGACATTGTACTTGTGACCGGTTTTCTCTCTCGTGCCAGTGGCGACAGTGGTAATCTCCTTTATACAGTCGGAACGTGCGTAGATCTCTTCCTTGGCCTTCTTTCCCCCCTTCCCATGACGGACGGAGCGGGGAGCCCCGCCGCCGGGGCTCCGCAGCGCTTGGTGTCATCGTTGCCTTTGGGACTCGACAAGCCACAGCTCAGATTCTTCTTACTGACACTTTTTTGGGAATGTTTTTTAAAAAGGAAAAACCGACCCAGCCCTCCTGAATTTGCACAGAAGGAAGCGGGAAACCCGCACGGCGGAGGCGGCTTCACTGTCCTTACCGGTGCCTCTCCCCGGCCTCCCCCTTCTCCCCTGCCCCGGGAGAGCGGCGCTGACCGGCCCTGCCGTCCCGAAAACCGGAGAGGAGGGAAACCGCGGCTCCCGCCGGTGTCCCGGGTGCGGGCGGCTCGGCCAGGGCCCCGCCGTGCCGGCGCCTTTCCGCAGCGGCGATCGGGGGCACGCGGGGAGCCGGGGGGGCGGGCCGGGCCCGAGCGGGGAGCACTGCAAGCCTTTCGCTCCGTACCTTTGGTTTGTTTTCCTCTTGTTTACATGACGCCGTATTTCTGGAGAGTCGACGGCCACCCCACAGCAAGCATCTGAAACAGCAGGGACTCGCTTCACCGTGCCATTTCGCAGTATCACACTTTTTTTATCATTGCTTTGTATTGTAGTAATCAATACGCGCAGTATATGTTGAATGTATATTAATATACTTTGCTATTATTTCTGTTTTTTGGAAATGTCAGAAGTATTTTTTTTTTCCTCCCTCATTTATGTTGGACTAAAACCAGAAAGTTTCAGTAAATCTTCGGTCCGTTTTTTTGTGGGTCACTTGCAACTCGTCACTTAGTTGGACAGTGGGATCATGACAAATAAAACCATGATGATGATCTGCCCTGGGCTCCTGTTTGCCTTGTTGCTCAACGCCCGCCGCGCAGGCGGAACAGCCTCGGCGCTCGGGGCGGCCGGGGGCGAAAGCTCAAGGTGCGGCACCGCGGCCGCGCTCGCTCCCGGCCCGCCCTGGCCTCCGTCCCTCGCCAGAGCTGCCGCCGGCTCCGGCAGCGCGGTTTCGTAGGGTTTCCCGCAGCCGGGGCCGTGGGGCGGTCGCGCCCCCCTTCTCCTCTGCCCCTCTCTCTGGGCCCTTTCACCTGAGCTCAGCCCTGCGCCCTCGGTTCCGGCGGGCCCCCGGGCCGGTGGCAGCGTGCCAGGGCAGCCTTGGTTGGGCTGCGGAGTGGCTCTGGGGGCGTTTGGGGGAGCCGGGCTGCTGTCTGCTCCGGCTGAGCCTGCGCTTGGCTACCCAGGGCCCCAGGGAGGGTGAGCGCGGGGCCACGGCGGGCATGGGGGCATGGCGCTCAGCGAGCCGCCGGGCCAAGGGGGTGATGGGAGCAGCGTGGGCCTCCCCGTCCGGGCAAGGGTGGGCAGAGACGCGAGGGGCCTGGGTAGAGCAGGCCAAATCCCTGCGGGTATAAACCTCGTCCTCGGGCTGCCAGCCAAGCCCCAGGGGCTGCCGAGAGGCCCCGGCGAGGCCGCAGCGGCGAGAAGGAATCTGGGTCACCAGGAGCGTAAACAGGCTCCTTGGCCGGCGAGCTGCGTCCCGCGGGGAGCTCCTGTTTGCTCGCCGCCCCTGCCAAGCCGGCGCTCCTCGGCGCTGGCCCACGCGCGCGATCCTTGAACTCTACGCGCCACATCGGAGGAGCGAGTTCTTGGGCTGCAGCGCTGGCTTATCTCCGGCGGGAACGGCCCCCTCCTGCATAAATAGCAGCGCTTGGGAAGCGTCTGGCTCAGACGGGACGACCGGTGGCACGGCAGCGGCACGAGAGAGCTGGTAAGAGCCCGGGCTGCTCCGGGGGCTGCCGAGCCCTCGTGACGCCGCAGGGGCCGGAGTCCTGCCCGCTCCCGGGACGCGTGAGTGCCGGGGTGGGGGCTCTGTTCCCACTGGGGCTGGCTGCGCCCAGGGCTCTCCCCGCGCCCAACTCTCTCGCTCTGCCCCCAGGTTCAGCGCGAAGATGAGAGCCGTGGTGGTGGTGGTCCTCGCCCTGCTCTGCCTCACGGGTAGGTCTGAACGGCGCTGGGCACGGGGCTGGGGCGGCCGCGGCTGCAAATCCCCGTGGCGCAGAGCAGGACGGGGCCGCCCAGCCCGACGCGAGCGCTGCTGGAAGCGCCTGGCTTCCGAAGCGCTTTGCAAGTCAAGCTGCAGCCGAGCGGCTCCCGGCTCCAATCCGGAGCTGGGCAGGTCCCCGGAGCAGCGACGCACAGGGCTGGAGCCGTCGCACTGCGGTCCCGCCGCGGTCCCGCCGGGCAGCCTGTCCTGAGCGCGCCGGGCTCTCCCCGCAGGCACCCAGGCCCGCTACTTCTGGCAGCATGACGAACCCCAGGCGCCCCTGGAGCGCCTCAAGGACATGGTGGACGTGTACCTGGAGACAGTGAAGGCCAGCGGCAAGGATGCCATCGCCCAGTTCGAGTCGTCTGCCGTGGGCAAACAGCTGGAGTAAGCCGGGGGGGCGCGCGGCGGGGGGCTGGCGGGGGGTCCCTGGGCGCCGTGCGTGACCTCCCCCGCTCCCCGCAGCCTGAAGCTGGCTGACAACCTGGACACGCTGGGCGCGGCCGCCGCCAAGCTGCGGGAGGACATGGCCCCCTACTACAAGGAGGTGCGGGAGATGTGGCTGAAGGACACGGAGGCCCTGCGCCAGGAGCTGACCAAGGACCTGGAGGAGGTGAAGGAGAAGATCCGGCCCTTCCTGGACCAGTTCTCGGCCAAGTGGACGGAGGAGCTGGAGCAGTACCGGCAGCGCCTGGCACCCGTGGCCCAGGAGCTGAAGGAGCTCACCAAGCAGAAGGTGGAGCTGATGCAGGAGAAGCTGACGCCGGTGGCCGAGGAGGCGCGGGACCGCCTGCGCGGGCACGTGGAGGAGCTGCGCAAGAACCTGGCGCCCTACAGCGACGAGCTGCGGCAGAAGCTCAGCCAGAAGCTGGAGGAGATCCGGGAGAAGGGCATCCCCCAGGCCGCCGAGTACCAGGCTAAGGTGGTGGAGCAGCTCAGCAACCTGCGCGAGAAGGTGACGCCCCTGGTGCAGGACTTCAAGGAACGCCTCACCCCCTACGCCGAGAACCTCAAGACCCGCTTCATCGCCCTCCTGGACGACCTCCAGAAGAGCGTGGCTTGAGCCGCTGGCCGGCGCAGCCAGGGACTGACCCCGGCCCCGCTCCCCGCCCTCCCCGCGGTGCTTCCCCCGGGGGGGCTCTGCGGACGGGGCTGCGGGAGCCCCGGGCCAGGCCAGCCCCGGCGCGTCCTCCCTGGGGACCCCCCTGCTCCCCTCCCGCCGCCCCCCCTCCCCGCACTGGCGTCGGTCTCAGCTTTGCCTTCCTTTTGTCAAATAAATGTGACTTAAGTTATTGGAGCTCGCTCAGTCTTTGCAGTGGATGCCGGAGGTGGGGGCGGCGCGGGCGCGGGGCGTGCTGCGGGCAGGGGGCGCCGGGGGGACGCAGGGGGGGCACAGGGAGCTGGCACGGCGGGTGCCCCGGGCTCTCCCTGCCACGGAACCCGGCTCTGCCCAGGCCGTGGCCAGGCTCGGCCCCGCGCGTGGCTCCCCGTGCCCGTCGGGCTCTGCCGCGGTGCTGGGCTGCTTTGGCGGAAGCTGGATCCCCCCAGCTCCCACGAGCGGCACCCGGCTCCCGCCACCCTGGGCACGTGCGCATGGGCCGGTGGCACGCGGCTCGGTGGCACGCGGCGCTCGCCCCGTGGCGAGGAGTCCCGGCACCCCGGCACGGCCATGTGCACCCCGGCGCTGGCGGGAGGGAGCAGCACCCCAGCGCGGGCGCCCATGCCAGCCCTTCCTCGCCCTGCGGCGCACGCTCCTCCTCGCCGCCCCCCCCAGCGACACCACCACAGCCGTCTGCTTCGGCGTGGCTTTATTGCAAGAATCGCGACGGAGGGTGGGGAGCCGGGGGGACCCCAGCCCGGCCAGCCCCCCTCCAGCCCCTGGCACGCCTACACGTCCGGCTGCCGCTTCCAGAGCTCCGCCAGCTGCTCCTTCAGCCAGGCCAGCCGCTGCTTCGCCCGGTCTGTGTTGTCCGCCAGCCACTGCCTGCAAGGGGAAGAGGCTCAGAGCGGGGCCTCGGCTGGGTTCCCCCGTGAGCAGCGGGGAGGCGGGGACGGGTGCCCGGGCTGGCGGGGGGGCGCGGGGGCACCTGGCCTGCTGGGCCGCCTCCGACTCCTCCAGCGTGCTGAACGCGTTCTTGGCCATGGCCGTGGCTTTCCGGGCGTACTCCTGCACCTTTGTCAGCAGTGCCTCCGGCTCCTCGGGCGCGTCGGCCCCTGCAAGCATGAGCCCCGTGAGAGCGGGAGGACAGAGCCGGGGGGCTGTGCCCCTGCAGGGCACGCGCCCCGTCCCCCCCTGCTGCCGCTGCCCTCGCCCGCCCCTTACTTGCTCCCGCAGCCAGGACGGCCGTGCAGACCAGGGCGAGCAGCAGTGACGTCTTCATGGCTGCGGAGAGAGCAGAGCACGTGGTGCGGGGCGGCAGACGGGCACCCGCGCGCCCAAGGGGGTCCCGGCCCGGGCCCCGGCCCCTTCCAGGCACGGCCCTCGCCAGGGGCTTCACCACTCACCTGTGCCGAGCTCTGCTCCGCGGGGGCAGCTCCGGCTCCCGCTTTATACCCTCCCCAGAGCTGCCTCCGGGGGGGTTTGTGCAAAGGTCAGGGGCGGTGGGGCTGGCGGGGACGGGGATGGCTGCAGAGACCGTTGCTGCTG
Organism: Steatornis caripensis; assembly: GCA_013398225.1. Classification (NCBI taxonomy): domain Eukaryota; kingdom Metazoa; phylum Chordata; class Aves; order Caprimulgiformes; family Steatornithidae; genus Steatornis; species Steatornis caripensis. Next base: position 122,878 of record VZSC01011100.1, on the reverse strand, counting down.
CCAGGGCCGCTGCAGAGGCGCCTGCCTCCCGGCCAGGAGTTGGGAAATTCCCCGGGGACCAAGGCTGCGGTGGGGCTCTGCGTGCATGCACACACCTGCATGGACGTACACGTGCACGCGTGTGTGGGCACACGTGCACACACACGTGCGGGCTGACGCGTGTGGAGCCAGCCCGGTGCCCGCTGCAAGGCGCGCCACTGGGACGGCGGCCGCGGGGACGGGCCTGGGGCTGCGTGGGCACGCACAGCACGAGGCTGACGTCCAGCGGCCCCAGCACCGGGCACGGCGCAGCTGTCACCCGGGAGGCGCAGGCCGGCGGTGCGCGCCCGGGCCCTCCAGCCGTGGTGCCCCACGGCAGCTCTTTGGACCTTGGCATCGCTGGTGCCTGGCTGATCCCTGCCCCTGCCAGCCGTGCCCTTCGCCCCTGCCGTGACACGTCACCGCCAGTCTGTGGCCCGGAGCGGGTGGGCTGCACCCCCAGGGCGTGTGCCGAGTGCCTGACGCCTGTGGCCAGTGACACGTGTGGACCCCGACTCCCGTCAAGGGCGTGCCGGCAGCACCCTGCAGCCGCGGGGTCCCGGCCGTTCCCCACGGCACGGCTTCCTCCAGGGGCCCGGCGCGGAGGGAGTGATGCCATCCTGCGCGTACACACCCTCACGAGCCCCCCCGCACCCGCCAAAGCATCGCCTCGAGCCAGGGTCCCGCCCCGCTGCGCAGCCCAGGCACAGCACGGCCGGCGGCACGGCTGAGGGGTCTCCGCGGCGTCCCCCGGCCCCCGTACCCTGTCACAACATGCATCCCAGGTACCGCGCAGCCGGCACTGGTGAGGCCGTCGCCGCGTCCCGCGGAGGCGGGGGGCTGGGGGCTGCCCCCCACGGTGCACTGTGTCCTCTGCCCCAGGGTCCCCGCTCCCCGGAGGGACTCAGTGCCGCGGGGCCCCCGCGTGTGCACCCCCAGCCCCTGAGAGCCCAGGCCCCCGGCACCCCGCCGGGCACTGGCAGGGCTGCGGGTGATGTCAGGGCTGCAGGCACGTCAGGCGCTTCCACGTTGCGACCTTGCTAAAGTCCAAGCCCAGGGCCTGTGTCACAGGCCTGCGTGGAAGCCGCCGAGGGTGCTCAGGCTGCATAAATAGCGGCGGGGCGCTGCCGGCACAGCAGGTACCCACACCCGGCTGCGGCGCAGGTGAGTGGCCACGTGGGGGGCTGGGGGGCTGCCGGCCCCCGGAGGTCCCTTAATCTCTGCTCCTGCAGGTCGGCGATCCCAACCATCTGTGCTCCCGCAGGCGACCCCTGGCACTCAGGATGTCTCTGAAGGCAGCCACCCTCGTCCTGGTGCTCCTCGCGGCGTCGGGTGAGGCGGCGTGCGGGTCACCGCTGCCGGGAGGGCGCTCCAGCCCCGGGGCGGGCCTGGGTATCTGATGGCCCCCGGGGAGCCGCCGGGCGATCGGGACCGCGCTGATCCTGGTGTCCGCTTGCAGGGGCCCGGGCTGACGTCAACGCGGACGAGGTGGCCAACCTGTTCTGGAAGTACTTCACCGAGGTGATGGTGGAGCAGCCGCAGCAAGCCGAGATCACCAAGCAGCTCAAGTGAGCGGGGTCACGGGCTGCGGCACTGGAGGGGGGGACACGGCGGCGGCCCGGAGGTGCCGGGCAGGGGAGGGGGCCGTTGGCGCGCCGGTGCGCTGACGGCCACCGCTCTCCCCAGTGCGCTGCTGCAGAGCAACCTGCAGAGCATCAGCTCGTACGCCGAGGACCTGCAGCGGCGGCTGGTGCCCTTCGCCACGGAGCTGCAGGCACGGCTGGCACAGGACTCGCAGCGGCTGAAGGAGCAGATCCAGCGGGAGCTGGCGGAGCTGCAGGCCAAGCTGGCGCCCTACGCCGACGAGGTGCATCAGCAGATCGGCACCAACATCCGCCAGCTGCAGGCCAAGATGAGCCCCTACGCCGAGGAGCTGCGCTCCCAGGTGGACCGCGGGGCCGGCGAGCTGCGGCGCGCCCTGGAGCCCTACGCCGCTGAGCTGCGCGACCGGCTGCAGGACAACGCCGAGAGCATCCAGGCCTCCCTCAGACCCTACGCCGACCGGCTGCAGCAGCAGATCGACAGCAGTGTGGAGAGCCTGAAGGAACAGCTGGCTCCGCTGGCCGACGAGCTGAAGGCGCAGGTGGGGCAGAGCGTGGAGGAGCTGCGGCGCGGGCTCAGCCCCTACGCCCAGGAGGTGCAGGATGGCCTCAACCGGCAGCTGGAGAGCCTCACGGTGCAGATGGAGCGGGCGGCGGAGGAGCTGCGCACGCGCCTGGCCGCCAGCTCCGAGGAGCTGCGTGCCCAGCTCAGCCCGCTGGCCCAGGAGCTGCGGCAGGTGGCGGGCAGCGACGCCGAGAGCCTGCGGCAGCGGCTGGCCCCCCTGGCACAGCAGCTGGACGAGCGCGTGGGGCGCACGCTGGAGGCCTTCCGGCAGCAGGCAGCCCCCTTCGGCGAGACCTTCGGGCGGCAGCTGGTGGAGCGGCTGGAGGAGATGCGGGGGAAGCTGGACTCGGGCACGGCCGGCGTGGAGGACCACCTGGAGCTGCTGGAGAAGGAGGTGCGGGAGAAGGTGGCCGCCTTCCTCAGCACTGCCCAGCCGGCAGCGGCCTGAGCCCCACCGAGCGCCACGGCGAGGGGGCGCAGGGCACCGCGAGCAGCCACGGCCGCTGCCCGTGGCAGAAATAAACCGGCCCCTTGCGACGCACGTGTTGGTCTGTGTCCGTCGTCCCCGCAGCGCCCTGCTGTCCGGCCCTGGCACGGGCAACCGCGGGCGCCCGCTGCGGCTGCTCCGAGGGGAGAGCATCCCCCCCGAATTTGGGGCCCAGGGCACCTGGGAGAGTGAACAGAGCTGGGGCCAGGCGGGTGGGGGTCCGGCTGGGGGCAGTTGCGGCCAGGGGAGCCCATGAGCCGGGTGGTTCCGGCGGGGCCGAGCACCCTCGCTGCAGCGGGGGCAGCTGCCGCCACGGGGGTCAGGTCTCCGCAGGCTGCGCCGGAGGGGTGACGGGCACCTCGGGGGGCCGTGCCCAGCTGCAGCGCGTCTGGGGCTGGCGGGGACATGGCCCTTGCCCCTGGGAGCTTCCCACCTCAGGGAGAAGGAGAGAGGAGCGGAGCCCCGGCCGCGGCAAGTGCCCCGAGCCACGCGGCTGGCGGCTGCCCCGTGGGGACCGCTCCCGCGGACGGAGGGGCTTCCCATGTGGGCCGCGGCGGCTGGAGCCGCGGGGAGGGAGTGCGGCCAGGGCCGCCCGGGGCAACACCCGATGTCCGCATGGGCGAGCGAGCAGAGCGGACTTTGGTGCCGGAGGAGCTGGTGACTGCTCGGAGCCTCACCCCTGCGCTGCACCGGCCTTCATCCTCCACCGCGGCGTGCCTGCACCCCAGCCCCGCGCCCGCACCCAGCCCTGCCGGGGAGACTTCGGTCCCAGCGGGCCCCTCTTTGCCAGGAGCCGCCGGCTGGCGAGCTGCAGCTGGCGTCCCCGACCCCTGCGCCCCCTCGCCGCCCCGGCAGCTGCCGTCCGCTGTTTGCTCCGCGATGCAAAGGTCGGCTGCGAGGGCAGGGTCAGCCTCGGCCCGAGAAACCTGCAGAGCAAGCAGGAAGGGCGCTCTTATCGCTGGGAAAACAAGGGCTGGTCCAGCGGGATGGCGGCCGGCCGCCGTTCGGGCAGCTCCGGCGTGGTCTCTGCCCGGGAGATGCTCGGGGAGGGGCAGGGCCGCGCAGCCTCGCTGCCCCGAGGGGGTTAAGGCTGCCCGTGGCCGCAGCCAGGTCAGGCCGGCCGGGGTGCCGGGACAGCCGCGGCGTGGGGCAGGCGAAGGGGCAGCCGGCGATCAGATGACTGGCCCCCCCCCGCCCCGTCACCTCTCGGGAAGGTCTGCGGACCTCCACGTTCTGTTTACACGGCGTGAGGTCCAAAAAGCCTACCCCTGCGGATGCGCCTTATCGCCCGGGCTCCTCTGCCGCCGGGCGTATATAAAGGGAGGCGCGGGCCGGCTCCCGGCAGGAGGGACGCGGGAGGCACCGGGGAGCCAGGTGAAGGGGCCAGCGCGAGCGGCAGCGCCTCGTGCCCGGTTCGACTTTGTGCGGCTGGAGGAGCCGGCCGTCCCTTCGCCGGGCTTACGGGGGACCCCAGGAGCGAGGTCCCCACGGAAAGCAGCGAGTCGGGGGCGTGGAGCGCAGCGCCCACCGACCCGCGCTGTGGCGAGAGCTGACGCGCTACGCTCCTCTCCTTGTCTCCCGCCCTCTGTCCCCGCAGCACGGCGGCAGGCCGGCCCGGCAGACCATGCCTCTGAAGGCTGCGCTTCTCCTCGCCCTCCTGGCCGCCTTCCCGGGTGGGTGCCGAGCGGAGGAGCTCGCTCACAGCCGGCCGGTGGCAGTGGGACGGGACGGGGCAGAGCCGGGGGTGGGCAGCACCGCGGCTGCCGCGCTAACCCCTGCCCTCCTGCCCGCAGTGTCGCCGGGCGTGCAGGCGAGCAGCGGCTTCTGGGAGTACCTCAGCCAGCTGACGAGCGACAAGGATGGCGCGGAGCACGGCCAGGGCAGCAAGCTGGGCAGGGACATGGCGTGAGTACGCTGCTCGGGGCTTGCCTCGCCTGGCCGTGCCCGGCCTGCGTAACCGCCCGTGGTCCCGGCCGAGCTCCCCCCAGGCCACGCCGACACGCGCCAGCCCCCGTTCCTCTTTCCCCGGGGGCAGAGAAGCTCACGGGCGCAGCCCTCAGCAGCTTTTATTACGGGTGCGTGGGGGCGCGTCCGGGAGCGCTCAGTGATGGCGTGCGCCGTCTCGCGCAGAAACCCGAAGGGGAGTTCTCAGGACGCGAAGGGGAGTTTTCGGGACGGGGTCAGCTACGTGGGAGACTTCCTGGAGAAGCTGGCGCCCCCCGACAGAGGCCTCCAGCCCCGGCTGTACCGCGACTCGGACGGCCTGCGGAAGCTCATCAGGAAGGAGCTGGAGAGCCTGAGGGCGCAACTGTCCCCGTACGTGGACGAAGCGCACCGCGAGGTCGGCAAGCACCTGGAAGATCTTCGCCACCGGCTGCGGCCGCTCACGGAGGAGCTCCTGGACCAGGTGTCGCTGCGAGCCCGCGAGCTCCGGCGGCACCTCACGCCCAGCCGGGAGGCGACGGCTCGGCTCCTGGAGGGCGCGGACGAGGTGCAGAAGTTCCTGGCTCACTACACCGACATGATCGCGTTGCACACCGACCGGGCGGCGGACATCTTGCGGCCGTACGCGGACAGGCTGGTGACCGAGATCCGCCGCAACGTGGACGAGCTGCACCGAAACGTCGTCCCTCACAGCCGGGCCGGCCCGGAGCAGCTCGACCGGTCCATCCGCGAGCTCTCCGAGAAGCTCACGCGCCGCGCCGGGGAGCTCCACCAGAAGATCCAGAGGAACCTGGAGCGGCTCAGGGCCCGGCTGAGCCTTCACGCCGGCGGCCTCCGGGAGCCGGCGGCGCCCGCGCCGGAGCTGGCCCGCGAGGTGCAGCGGCGCCTCGACGAGTTCCGCAGGGACACGTACGTCCAGGTGCAGGCCTTCACCCGCGCCCTCGACCAGGAGACCGAGGAGGCGCGCCTCAAGCTCTGCGCCGGGGGGG
>VZSC01011100.1:91776-112043 GCA_013398225.1 Steatornis caripensis | reverse complement strand
TGCTGCTGCCCAGGAGAAGGAGGAGGAGGAGGAGGACGAGGGCGACATGCCTGTGGTGAGCGCTCCGCGCCGGGGGGGGTCGCATCCGACGCGGCTTCGCAAACTCGATCCGTTGCCCGTCCCGCCTGCCTCGTGTCTCCTTGGGAGACCCCTCTCCCACGGCCTCCCCTTCTGCTAGGGCGCGCAGCAGGCGTGCCGGCGGGTTTTCCTGCCCTGCCTAGCTCCCGGCAGGGAAAAGTAGCCCCTTCCTTGCACGTTCCCGTCTGCACCAGTGCCTAGAGCACGCGGTAGGGCCAGCGGTTCTCCCAGCTCACCAGCAGCCGCTCGCCACCGTGCGGTTACCGGCGCCTGCTGACCACTGTGGCGTGGCTCGTGGCACGGGCCGGAACGCCTGGCAGCGAAGAGGGAAAGCGTTGAAGGCTTTGGAAAGTCCTTTTGAGATGCGCCGGTAGGGGGGCAGCGGAACGAGGGTCGCGCATCGGTTCCCCGTCAGCGCCGTTGCGCTTAGTTAGCTGCGGTAGAGGGTGCAAAGCCTTGCTTTCGCCTTCTTTAAAGCCGTGGTGTTTTCTCTCGTGCTTCGTCTTCAGGTGGCGGAATTCATTGACGAGCGTCCAGACGAAGTGAAGCTCATGGAGGAATTCCGAACAAATACTAAATGGAAACTTCTAGGAGGTGAGACCAGACCTCTCCCCCATCTCTTCCTGCATGTTTAACTGCTCTAAACAATGACGTAGTTAAAAACGATACCGGTTAAAAAGCAGAAAAAAAAAAAAAAATCCTTCAAATGGTGAAGAGATCACGGGCTGTGGTGGTGGTGACTTTCTGCTTGTTCTTCTTTAGACCGGAACGAAGATTCACAAGGTCCGAATCTTGCAGTGCCTGCCCAACCCACCACGAGGTACGGGGCTCCAACTGGAGATTCTCCTGTCGGTCAGCTCCGGTTTCCTGGTGTCGTCTGTCTCTTCCTGCAGCTTCTAAGAGCCGTCCTGTGAGAGGGGAGAAGTGGTGCACACAGGGCTCCCTTCCCCGCTGCCGAATAACCTCTGCCTGGCGCGGGGGGAAGCTGTCGGGCAGCGGGTGTCCAGGTTCCGGCATGATATGCAAGCAGCTATCCTGCAATCCCGTGGTGGCGGCGCAGAGCCGTGGGTGGTGGCCCGCCAGAGACAGCGAGTGTGGTGCGGATGGCGGCGTTGCAGCGTGCCTCATTTCTGAAAGCACCTGTGGGCTGTGCCACGGGCACGCAGTGTCCGGGCTCCCTCGGACCGCGCGACGGGGTCTTTCCTTGCGAGAAGATGAACGTAGAAGGGCGCAAAAGGGGTTTCGTAGGCTGAGTGTTGCAAGGGTCTCTGGAGACTTTAAAGTTGCAGCTCTCCTGTGGCCCAGGTTGCTTCGGGGGCTTCTGGGATCCGTTGTGGGCAGCCTGCGGCTCAGTGATGCAGGTCACTGCATGGACATGCAGGGTGAAGTATGAATTCATGTTCAGAAAGTCGTTTTCATCCTTGAGCCCTGCTGCTACGTGTGCAGGTCTCACATGGTGTTTGTTTCCAGTCCAGAAACAGAAAACCAAACAAAAATCCAGCTCTCATTTTCACTTCTCCTCCCTTCCCAGGCGACAGCGCCACGACTCCCCAGACAACTCCCCACCGAGGAGACTGCGGCACGACTCCCCAGACCTGTCACCCCCCAGGCGAGAGAGAAACCGGTCCCCCAACCTGTTGTCTCTCAAGCGCCAGCGCCACGACTCCCCGGACCTCTCGCCCCCCAGGCGCCAGCGCCACGACTCCCCGGACCTCTCGCCCCCCAGGCGCCAGCGCCACGACTCCCCGGACCTCTCGCCCCCCAGGCGCCAGCGCCACGACTCCCCGGACCTCTCGCCCCCCAGGCGCCAGCGCCACGACTCCCCGGACCTCTCGCCCCCCAGGCGCCAGCGCCACGACTCCCCGGACCTCTCGCCCCCCAGGCGCCAGCGCCACGACTCCCCGGACCTCTCGCCCCCCAGGCGCCAGCGCCACGACTCCCCGGACCTCTCGCCCCCCAGGCGCCAGCGCCACGACTCCCCGGACCTCTCGCCCCCCAGGCGCCAGCGCCACGACTCTGTGGATGTGTCTCCGAAGAGACTCGGTTCAGCAATGGGGAAAAAGGGCTGCAAAACCACAGACAAGACGCAGGCGGGGGGAGTCCCAGGAGAGCAATCGCAGCTCAGGCGCGGCGTCTCCGACAAGTCCTCATCGCGTCAGAAGCGTCAGGCTACTCCGGATCTGTCCCCTCCCCGGAAGCAGAGGTGCGATTCTGACCCGGATTCCTCGCCGCCCCGGAGGAAGAGGGCCATGTCACCTAGGCTGAGAATGCAGAGCAGAACCAAAGGTGAGCGTGCCTAAGGGTGTGTTCTGTCTGTCCGGCGCTTTGCTGCACGCCCGCTCTGCGATGGTGTTTGCACGCTCTTGGGAGGTGAGCGCCGTGGAATTGGGAGTCTGCAGTCGTGGAATGGTGGCGCGTAGGTTGTCGTTTCTGTTGGTGCAGAAAGGAAAACAGAGTTTGGTGCAGAAAGGAAAACAGAGTTTGGTGCAGAAAGGAAAACAGAGTTTGGTGCAGAAAGGAAAACAGAGTTTGGTGCAGAAAGGAAAACAGAGTTTGGTGCAGAAAGGAAAACAGAGTTTGGTGCAGAAAGGAAAACAGAGTTTGGTGCAGAAAGGAAAACAGAGTTTGGTGCAGAAAGGAAAACAGAGTTTGGTGCAGAAAGGAAAACAGAGTTTGGTGCAGAAAGGAAAACAGAGTTTGGTGCAGAAAGGAAAACAGAGTTTGGTGCAGAAAGGAAAACAGAGTTTGGTGCAGAAAGGAAAACAGAGTTTGGTGCAGAAAGGAAAACAGAGTTTGGTGCAGAAAGGAAAACAGAGTTTGGTGCAGAAAGGAAAACAGAGTTTGGTGCAGAAAGGAAAACAGAGTTTGGTGCAGAAAGGAAAACAGAGTTTGGTGCAGAAAGGAAAACAGAGTTTGGTGCAGAAAGGAAAACAGAGTTTGGTGCAGAAAGGAAAACAGAGTTTGGTGCAGAAAGGAAAACAGAGTTTGGTGCAGAAAGGAAAACAGAGTTTGGTGCAGAAAGGAAAACAGAGTTTGGTGCAGAAAGGAAAACAGAGTTTGGTGCAGAAAGGAAAACAGAGTTTGAACCCCGTCCACAGGCCGTACGCATTCAGAGCGAGGAAGAGATCTCCCAGGCTCTGGTCACAGACTTGTCTTTTCCTCACAGCTTGTCCTTTCTTAAGGTCTTGACTTTTCTAGGAGTTAACCTCATGTGTGACCACGCTTAGCCCTTTTGAGGGACTCATTCCCTCCAGTTCTGTGGTTTTCAGTTAGTACGTGTCTTTGCTGCAGGGGCTTCTCCAGCCACGAAGAAGCTCAGGCCGGTGCCCTCGCCTCAGAGGTGCCTGAGGCACGACTCTGACTCTCCTTCTCCACGGAGGGGGACCCGGAACGCCTCTGACGCAGACCGCTGGCTGGGCCGCGGGCGCAGCGATTCCCCTCAGCGTGGTCCTCTCAAACCGAACCAGAGCAGATCTTCGGACTCTGACTTATCTCCTCCACGACGGGCTCTGCCAGCCGGGAGGGATCAGCAGGGTTCAAGGAGTCCCCCTAACCTCTCGCCGCATCATCGCCGCCGTGACGCGAAGGCATCTCCCAAGAAGGTAAACGTTTTAGTTTTCCGTTTAAGCTGTAGGCGACTTGCTGCTGATACAAACCTGTCCAGCGACTTACAAATTGCGGTGCAGAAGTTTAACGTACCTCGTGCGTGCGGCCGTGCCAGCCCCTCTGCTTGCAGTAGGAGGAGGCACGAGGTAGGCGTGGGAGAGGAGCGCTGCCGCAGTCCGCTCTGTTGCTGGAGGTCTGGGGAAGGCGTTCGTGAGGATGCCTGCGAAGCGGCTTGGCAGCGCGGCTGTCTCTTCTGACGCATCTCTCTCAGTTTCCGTCCCCTCGTTACGCCTCCGCACCGTGTCGCCGGACGCTTTCGCACGTGGTCAGCGTGATGTTTTTCTGATTTGCAGGCAAGCGTGATGTTTTCTGGGGTCAAAGCTGGCTTGGTGTCGGCCGACGTGCTGCGGAGGGAGCAGCAGGAGCTCAGGAGGCATGAGAGAAACAACAAGCACTTAGAAGGTAGGGCTGTAAAAACGCTGCACGAGCTCCAGCTCGCTTTCTCCTTCTCTGCTTTCCGCTGCCTCTTGACGCTGTATGAGGCCCTAGTGTTAGGGGGCTGGGGGAGAGCGTCCCTGTGGAGCAGCATCTAGACATGCTGATGGATTCCGTGGGTAGGGTCACTGAGCCTCTGAAATAGGCGATTTATAAGTGGTCGTTTCCGAGCAGCGCCCTTGGAATCACAGGGAGGGCGAGAGGCTTTTTCTCTGTGCGCCCCGTCTGCCATTCTGAAGAAGCAGGCTGATACCGGGCACGAGCGTGGCCGTGCGGGGCGGCAGCTAAAAGCAGGAGCTGGGTGCTGCCTGCTTTTGGATGATAAGCTCTTTCGGGGACTGGAACAAGTGAAAGGAAAAAAGGTTGAAATGGGTCGCGGTTAGTCACTGAAGCATCTGGAGAGGGCGAAATGTTCCGAATCGCGTGACTTGAGGCGTCTGCCCCCTCCAGAGGAATCCCGGTACTCGGAGACCGTCTTCCGAGACAAGTCAGGCCGCAAGAGGGACCTCGCGCAGGAGCGCCTGGAGCAGAGGCGGGAAGCGGAGGCGAAGTCGGAGAGGGACGAGCAGTACGCCAAGTGGGGAAAAGGGTAAGGTTCCGCTGAGCGCCCGAGCATGGCCTTTGGGCCCTGCCTTGCACCCTAGGACGCTCCGCTCCCTGCTGCTTGGCCCAGTTTTGACACCGCTTGCAGTGGCGCTGTGGGCGACGTGTCGCTTCGCTGTGAGTTTGAGCCTGGGGCCGGGAGAGCGCGTGTCCCCGTGTGTCTGGGAGGAACCCCTCGATTGCTTCCTCCGTCGGATGCGCGTCGGGAACGCTGCGCGCGCGGTGGAAGCCGAGGACTGTGATCAATCCTGTGAATCGCACGAGTCGGTCGTTGCTTGGCTCTGGAGTGAAACCTTGTGCCTGTTTTCAGGCTAGCGCAGGGGAGGCAACAGCAGCAGAACGTGGAAGATGCCATAAAAGAGATGCAGAAGCCGTTGGCCCGTTACATCGATGACCAGGACCTGGATCGAATGCTGAGGGAGCAAGAGAGAGAAGGAGACCCCATGGCTGACTTCATCAAAAAAAGGAAGGCCAAGGAGAACAAAGAAAAGAAAGGTTTGGCTGTTGAGTTGTAGCGGCGTACGGTTTAAGGCCCCAGCGGCGTACAAGAGCGGCTGCTGTTAAATAAATAGCCTAAGACTGCCAGAGCAGCGTGGCCCTGAAGGTCTGCTGCTCTGCAGCCACTGCAGTAGCAGCTTTTGCTCTGACGGGCTTGTTACCAGTGACGGGTACTGCTACGGGTAGCTCGGAGAGCAGGGTCTGGTGACTTGAAAACCGGCAGAGCGCGGGCTGGTGAAGGGTGTCTTCGGAGGGCTCCTCTGCGAGCTGGCGGTGGCCCTTAAGCCGCCGGCGCGCCGTGCCCTGTGCCCGCGCCTCCCTCTCGGCTTGATGGCGTGCGACGGCGTGATCGCGCTGAAGCAGTCAACGGCTGCGTTGTTCTTTTTGTTCTAGAAAAACCTAGGTACAAAGGACCAGCCCCTCCGCTCAACAGATTTAATATATGGCCTGGGCATCGCTGGGATGGCGTGGACAGGTACGCGTCGCTGATATGCCGGTGCGGTGGAGTAATAGTAAAAAAACCCGAGCTTTTGCTTCAGGGAGCTTGCAGCGTAGAGACTCGTAGTTATCAGATGAAGGAGATGGTGAGCAAGGCTCGGGTCGGCCGTGCAGAGTTACCGACGGGCGCTGAAGATGTGCTCCTCCGTCAGGAGGGAGCAAGGCTGGTGCTGTCGGCAGGGGTGCGAATAGCTTCCGCGGTGCAAACCGCAGCAGCACGCAGGGAGAGACCTCCTCGTCCTCGGGGGGCACGTGGCGGGACTCGCTTCAGAGACACCTCCGCCACAGATCAAGCTGGCAACCGAGCCAGAGCAGAAGTGGTGGAACACTCTTTAACATCTCTGAAAAGTCGCGTTGCTTCGGAAAAGCTGCTGCGTGGCAGCCCACGGTCTCGGTGTTACCTTGTAGGTCCAACGGATTCGAGCAGCAGCGCTTTGCCAGGATAGCCAACAAGAAGGCGGTTCAGGAGCTCGCGTACAAGTGGAGCGTTGAGGACATGTAGAGGAGATGAGGAACCGTGCCCAGCAGCGCTCCCGGGTTGTCAACGCCTGCCGCTGCCGGAGCTGCCAGGAGTGGCTGGCAGTGCCTGGACCAATCCCTGTCCTCAGCGTGTGGCGTCCCGGGGGACCGTCTTCTGAGAGGCAAGCCTGAACTTGGAGCAGAGCTGCCGAAAGGGGATTTTCCTGCCAGCCAGAGAGGACGAGCGCGGAGAGCTGGAGCAGCGTGGCGGGGGCTGCCTGCTGGCGTACCTCGGCTCTCGGGCGCTGCCAATTGGCGGCCCGGGCAGCAGCGCGAAGCGCAGGCAGCGGGTTCCGTGGCGGTGCCCCGTCTGCAGCGGCGGGCGGGCGCCGGCCATCAGAACCACTCGTTGCGGGCGTTCTCCAGCGCTCGCAGGGCCGCGGGCAAGAAGCACCACGCCAAAGTCTTCTGTGGAGCAGGGGCCTCTCGGAACTGTGCTCCGGGTTCTGTGCGCGCTCCGTTACCTTTCTAGCAGTCCCGCACCCTTGTAAATAACAGCTTTCCTTTTTTGACTTGGTTTTGTGTGGTGGTGTTCTTTCCAAGGCAGGGACGAGGAGGGTCAATAACCGTCAGCCTGCTGGTAAGAGGATCGGGTGTGACGCCCGCTGCCGTCATCGCCGTCTGCGGTTGGCTCTGCCAAACGAACGGTGCTTTGCTGGGGGCTTTTTTGAAGCCTGGTGGCAACTCTGCGGGCTCCCAGTGGGAATTCGCCGGCCCCTTGCTGCGCTGACAGCCCCGCCCGTGTTGCTGGGGCAGTTGGTGGAGGGTCGCTGCGTCCTTTGGGGATGGATCCTCTCCTGTCCTTGCCTGCGAGTGGCTGGGGCCGGGAGAGGACCAGAGCACAGGGCACCGTTTGTAGCCCCTGGGGGCGCAGACTGGGCTCGTCTGCTGCAACGGCCAAAGGGAGGGAAGCTGCCCGGGCAGGGAGGGCCCCTTCCTGTGGTGGGCACGAGGGCGGTGTCGGGCAGGCTCTGCTGCCGCGGGCCCTCGTGCGGGATAGCTGGGAGCACGAGGCCATCGGGGGAGGCAGCAGCCAGAGTTTGGAGCTGCTTGCTGCGGCGTATTGGGAGCCGGCTTTTCAGTCGTGCGTGCGTGTCTTCTNAGTCGTGCGTGTCTTCCAGTTGCTCTTTCACCTTCTGTCACCAAGGTCCTATTTTAGTTCTCTTTTTCACCCGTAACTTGAGGCCGCCGCAGCCGTGAAGAGCGGGGTTACTTTCACCACGTGCTTGTTTTTTGCTCTTGCTTATCTGAGTGCTTCTGGAGCTGTTAAAAAAAAAAAAAATGCTGTGGAATTACTGGTTTCGCCTGAGCGGGGAGATGTGCTGTTGCCCTGCCTATGCGCTGGACCCTTCCTGCCTGCCCCGCTGGGCTCAGAGCGTGCTTCTCCTCAGCGCCGCGAGGACGGCGGCTGGCTCGCTTGCCTGGTGGTTGGCAACGTAAGATGCTGCTTAGGAAGGCAGAGCTGCTCGCGTGCTGGTACTCAGCACAACAGTTTTTTTCGTACCCCAAAACAGCGTAAGCTCCTGCTCCGCTTCGGAGGCTGCAGCTTTACTGTTTTGGCTAGAGGTGCCTGTGATTGTTACCAGCAGAGGGGCCTCGTTGCGGTGTTCGTTACCGTGCTAAGTTTATGCCATGTGTCTCTCGCTCGGTTGTTGCCGGGTGTTTTCTCCGTACAGCATTCCTGTGCAAAAAGAACAGGCTCTGGGAGAGCTCGGTGCGGTCGTGACGCGTTGACGCGCATCCTTCTGTGGTGGTGCCTCGGTGCAAACCAGCGGGACTGGGGATGGCTCCTGGGGATGCAGCTGGAGCAATGAAACATGGGCTCCACGCCGGCACCTTGGCTTCACAGGGGCCGGGAGAGCTGCCCCCCCTCTGCCGCTGGCTCCGGTGTCTGCCACGAGGCCGGGAGCGGTGTTAGCCTGGGCAGGACCCGCAGATGTGTCGGTGCGCGATGCGGCCACGCTCGGGGTGCTGCCGCAGCTCCCCGCAGAGCTCTGCCTGCGGCTGCAGGAGAAGCCGGGGGCTCGCTGGCATAGGCACGGCAGAGGCACGCGGCGTCCCCGTGCGCGGCTGGCGGTTCTGGCAGCTGAGCCGTTGGCAGGTGCTGTGGGAGGAGAGGGGTGGTGGAGATGAAGCGAGTGGCGCCGGGCAGCGGGTCTCTCTATTAGAGCCTCTGGAAGGGCAGCGGCCCCGGCCTTGGCACCGAGCGGTGGCTTTGGTTAGCTTTGACAGGAAAAAAAGAATATTAAAATCTTAATGTAATTTAAAACACTGTCATTCACAGTCATGGCAGACAGCGAGCAGAGTAATTATTATGCAAATTAGGCAGATAGAAAAATGATTAATAATTGCACAAATTAAAAATTATTGTAAACATCCTGTGACGAGTGATAAGTCCGGGAGGGGTGCGTGCGCAGGGGGCGGCGTTGCTCCGGCAGCTCCTGCATCCTGATTTTCTCATTAGTGGGATTTAATTAGCAAACGACGCGAAGGAGCTGAGCGGCGTTTTGGGGGGCGGGCGAGGGTCGGCCTGGCGTCGCACGGAGAGGCCGCTTTTGGAGGCGCTTTCCTCCTCTCTGGAGGATCCGTGCTGCGGGGCTGCCCTGCGCTCCTGCCGCCGCCCTGCACCGCGGTGCCTGGCGCTGCCGGCCGCGTTGGCACTGGTGGCCTGGGGAAGGCTTCACCCCGAGCACCCCAAAAGGGGCGCTTGCTACTGACTGCCGGAGCTGGCTCGCTCCAACAACTAACGAGCTTATTTGTCTGGCGTTTGGCTGCTAATTGCCCAACGTTATTTTTTCCCCCCCGTTTGACGGTTTTACTTTTATACTTTTGACAGTGAGCACGATAATAATAATAATAGGCTTACACTGGCTAATAGGCTTACGCGGCGCATTATTCATGTCAAGGACAAGCAATTAAGCCTGGCCTCACACGTAATAATTAGATTTTTGTTGATGAGCTCATCGGTAATGTGTTTAGTTAAGATTAAGAGCTTAATTCCCGGTGTGCGACACCGCCCGGACCCCTGCCCGCGGCGGGGCTGGCCGGAGAGATGACAGCCGTCGGCGGTGCACGGCCAAGGGCTGCGGCCTCGGCCGCCCGTGCCTGTCCTGCCCCGTGTGTGTCCCGGCGAGGACGAGCGTGGCTTCGCGGCGCTGCTCCTGGCTGCTTCTGCTCACCAGTTCCACCAAAGCGGCTTCTGGCCAGTGACGTGTTACGGTGCTGGTTCCCTGCTGAGGTCTCCTATTATTTTTTTAATTAAAAACAGCCCGGGAGTTGTCACTTTAATCTTTCTCTAACCGTCGGCGGCTCCGAGTCGTGGGTGCTCGGCAGAGCCCGGTGGCTGTGTGCGCCGGCCGGGGCTTTCGGCGGGGAGCGCCGGGGGACGGTGCTGCGGTGGGTGCTCGGGGCGCGGGCGGCCCCTGCTCGGGCTGGGGCAACAGCGCTGTTCCCGCGGCTCCGTCCCGCGGCCGGCAACGAAACTCCCCGAGACTGCCAGGTTAGTGATTGCATATGCACATGTGTGCTTTCCCTAATTATTCCATAATTAGGGACACACAGAGATAGAAATTACTAATAATATTTACTCTAGACTCTCTTTTTTTTTTTTTAAAATAACCTCTCTCGCTCGTTCGCCGAGTCTTGGTGGAAATAACTTTGCAGATCCCAGTTAATGAATATTTGTAAATGCAAGAACACTCGGCGCCGGAATATCCAGAGGGCATCCTCTCTCTGCCTTGTAATTTTTTTTCGCAAGATATTTAATATTTATGGTTCCAGAGCCTTGTGAATAAAGAGCCGCCCACGAAGCCCCGGGAGCTCAGGGGCTGCGGATATTTATGGCGCTTCCTCTTTTCCTTTCCAATTACAGAGACACCTCACATAATGAAGTGCTAATAACCTTGTTAATCTAAAATTGATACTCTTTCTCCTGGCCATCTCTTAATAGAATTAAAAACAGATTAATAATCAAGGGTAGGAGGCGTTGCACGCAATTACGGAAGAGGGGGGCCGCGCTCGGGCCCGTGGCCGTGCTCCCCGGGAGGACGCGGGAGCCGGCGCGGGCGGTGCTGGGCTCGCGGCCGCCCCAGTGGGGCGAGGCGTTTCCCCTGTGCTCTTTACGGAGCTTGAGTTTTTAAGACGAGCAGCCGTGTAACACCGTCTCCTAATGAAACTGTTTTATGTTGATTAATTTTGTGTCAAGGCTCATTTCCATGCGCAGCCCAGCTCCGCTTCCCTTCCGCCGAGCCTTTGATCTGTCAAAGGCTAAACGGGAGATAAATAATCGAATTAAAAAGCAGCCTGGATGGAGGTAAACCCGTTTCAGATGTGTTACCTGGCCCTTCGAGCCAGGCGCCGAGCGACCAGGCTCCCGCTTTGGGCGTCGGGGAAGTTTCCCGCGCCTCAGTTTCCCCACGGCCCCCTGAGTCCTGCTGCCACCCCGTGGGGATGGCGCCGTGGCCCCGCGCAGGGAGAGGGCTCTCGGGGGCGGCCCCTGCCTCCCGGAGAACGGCCGCCCGTCCTGCGCGGGGGCAGGAGGCCGCGGCGGGCTTCATCGGCACGATGCTGATGGCAAATTAAAAGAAGTCGGCGGGCGTTTCTTCCTTCCAGGCGTGACACGTCCCCCGGCCGCACCCGGGCCGCGCCCAGGGCAGTTGGGATGCCGGCGGTGGACGCGGTTTCGGGATCGTTCAACGCAGCCTCTGAGAACTGGTCGCTTCTGAGCGGAGGCAGATGTGCATCCGTATTCGTTTTGGAGGAACTTCAGAAACCGTAAGTTCGCCAGCCACGCCAGCCCGGGCTGCCCTTCAAGCGGAGAAGGTGACGGCGGTGACAAGGACTCGCTCTCTGCGGCCGCCTGGAGCCTGGTCCCCTCGGCGGCGCGGCTGAGCCCGTGAGGAGCGAGGTCGACCTCCGCGAGAGCCGCTCTGGCTCCTGCCAGCGTCTGCTTTACCCGATCCCTGCTGCGTGCTTGCGCGTGCAGCCGCGCGCTCCGGGACCCCCGCCTCGGCTCCCGGGCTGCGATCGCAGGGCGACGCGGAGCTCACGGCGCATCCCCGGCGCCCTCGGCTGCTCTGGGGGACGCCGGCAGCGCGGCACCTCGGGCCCTGGGGCCGGGCTGCTGCGGTGCTGTAAACGAGGTGTTGCTCGAACGGTAAACACCCTGCAGCAGAAACCGCGGATTATAATTGTGGAAAGCTTTATGGCTGTAATAAAATTGTAGTGTTCTAGCCTGCATGTAATTACCGGCTAATAGATTTCTTCTTCGAGGGCTTAATGCAGCGAGGGGCCCCGGCTGCCGAGCACTGCGGGCACCCGGGGCTCTGCCCACCTACCGCTTCTGCGGTGCCGGCGCTCAGGGGGGTGGGTGCCGGGGCTCCCACCCCGCTGCGGTCCCTCGCGCGGCCCCGGGGACCCTTTGCCGTTGAAGACGTCAGCTGGGGAGACCCCAGGGAGCGGGTGCTGGCAGAAGGGACCCCGGCCCCAAGGCGCAATTGGAGGTTCCTGGCTGCCGCTCGCGCTGCAGCCTTCCCCGTCCTGCTCAGCATAAGCGGTAAGAGCCGGGTTCCTTGCGTCGCGCCGGCTCCTCTTCGCGGCGTCGTGATGGCGGCGGCGTTGTCACTGTTGGTTTTCTTCTCCGCAGGTGCGCTCAGCGCGCCGTTGCCGTGGCGAGTGGAGCTGGGCCGGCGCCGCGCAGAGCGAGCACGCGTGCCGTGCTGGGACGTTGGCCAAACCCAGGCCTGCTCACGAGGTCTCCAGCCCGGCGAGGAGCCCGTCCTAGGCAGCGGACAGAGGACGTGGGGGCACCGCATCCCTCTCGCGGCCGGCGCCGCTCCGCAGCAGCAGGTGAGCATCCGTGACCTTCACCAGTACCGCGGTGGGGCAGCGAGGAGGAGGGAGCGCAGCGCTGGGGCAGAGATCCCGGGCAAGCGGCATCGCGTGGGTCCGGCCTGAGTCCCGCCTCTTGCTGGGAGAGACGTCTGCGTGGCTGGGCGTGCCGGGGAGCCTGGGCAAAGCCGGCCCCGGTGATGGTGCCCAGCAGGACTGGCCAGGGCTCTCGGCAAGGCCGCGGCCCTGCCAAAGCCAGCCGGCCCCGGGCGGCCCGGCCTTCCCTGCCGCCACCCTGCGCAGCCGCCATCCGAGCGCGGAGCAATCAAAGGGAGCGCGTGGAGAGCGGCGTCCCCTCCAGTCTCGCCCCGGGCCCTGCCTTCGGGCTTCTGAAGGCTTCGCTCCGGCGGCCGTGGCGCTTCTCCTTAATCCGCGCATCAAAGCCGGAGCTGCCGAACATCCTGGAGAGATCGCGGCGGCTCCCTGAGCAGCGTCGCGGGGAGGCGGAGGGGCGAGCGGGGCAGGGAGGCTGGAGCTGGGCTGCTCGGGGCAGAGCATCTCCCGGTAGCCCCGGCGCGGTCCCCGGGGACGGGCGGAGGGGGGCTCCGCGCCTTCGGCCCTGGCCCCGCGAAGCCCCGAGGGTGGTGGCCGGCGGAGCTGCGAGGGGCAGGAACGCGCTTTGGCAGCCAGACCGCCAGCGCCCCGCCTGCGTGCGAGCGCCGAAAAGCGGTTTTGGCACGAGAAAAGAAGAGAAGGTGCTCCCGCGCGCTCCAGGGCTCTGTTTGCCCCGGCGCGGTGCCCTGTGCGCTGCCCTCCCTGTGAGGCCGTGTTCCCTGCTCCCCCTCCAGCGAGCCGAGCCGGTCAGCGCGTCGTTAACGTGGCGTGGGAAATCTTCATGGGTTTTGTCGGGCTCATTCTTCTCCCGGCTCTGCGTTATTTAACGCTGAGCGTCAAGCAGAGATGTTTTCCCTTCGCCGGGCTGCTGACCGCGCGCTTCAGGGCTGGAAAGATTGGCAGGTGGCCGCTCTCCGAGGCGGGCGGAGGGGGAACCCGCGGTCCCGAGCAAAATCACCCGCTTGCGGCCGGATTTACGGAACGGCTCGGATCCCGCTTGCAGGCGGCCGAAGAAACGGGGCAGGTTTGGTGAGGGGCGAGCACCCCGCGGCTCCCCAGCCCGGTGCGCGTCGAGGAAACCTGCTGACGTTCGAGCGTTGCTTTCCGCCCGGGGAAGAGCCGAGCAGGGGAAGCCGGCGGCGGCGCCCCAGCCGCTCCCTGGGCTGTGCCGCTGGAGGAGCCGATCGCGGGGCTGGAGCAGCGATCCCGGGCCGGCGGCGCCCACCGTGGCGCACGGGGCTGGCCTGTAGTTGGCCGACGGTGAACGCGTGTCGGCGGGGCGCGGGGGGTCGCGCGCCGGGTGACTGAGCGCAAAGGGCCGGTTTGCGCGTCGGGGGTTTATCTTTTCCATTAATGGCTTCCCAAATTGGTGGCAGCGGAGCAAAAAAACCCAATTTGAACTCGGAGCATGCATGATTACTATTGTAATAACCTTGGCTAATAAGAATATGATGTGGCGTTAGGCTGGGAAAGAAAACACATTTCTCATTAGCTTTTTGATTAATTACTCCACATAATTTCCTAGGGGGACATGGCTGGGACTGATTGCCTTTGCTTTTGACGCGTGGAAGTGGTTTACCTTAACTTAATAATTTTCTCGGTGACATTTTAACGGCGGTCCTCGATTAATCTGCGGCCGGCCGGAGGCAGCGCCGCCTTGCCCGGGCGGAGGGCAGGCCCTCGCCTTCGCCGCGCGCTTCGGGGGGCTTCGGCGCATCCCCGTCGCCCGCCTGCCCGCGCGGCGTGGCGCGGGGCTGAGCGTCTCTGGTCCTTCCCTTCCCCGGCGCCGCTGGGCCGCGGTGGCCGAGGGCCCCGAGCGCTTTAAGTGCCGGGGAGCGTGGTGGCGGGGCGAGCGCGGCCGGCGATCCGGCTGTTAGAGGGCACACGCTCGCACGGCTCGGAAGCGCCCGCTTTCCGTCCTTGCGCTGTAATATAAATATTTTACAGGAGGTAAAGCATTCAAAGGTCGCTTGACGTTGCCACGTGGAGCGGTGTCGAATGAGGGTGGGAAGGAGGGGGAGAAACGAGAGGGCGGCAAGCAGAGATTCATTTGTTTCCCTCCCTGGAAATCGAGTTACGCTGCATATTTGTGCATCATAAAATTACCCGGAACGTTGATCTCTGCTCATTGTTTCGGGAGCAGATGCTTGCCTCGCGCCGAGGTCCGTCCAGGTTTCCCCGAAACAAGCCGTCGGCGTCATTCCCCGCCTCGCGCTGCCGGCGTGGCGCTTCTGGGGCCGCTGCCGGGGCGCCGAGTGCCGCCTGCCGGGAGCTCTTTGCCGCCGACCCCCTCTGCCTCCGCTCCTGCCTTGGCGCTGCCCGGGGCCTGCATCCTGCTGCTCGCCCCTGCCCGCTCCCGGGGGCTCGCGGCGAGGGACAGCAGCGCCTGGCTCTTGCCGGGGCTGCCCGCGGGAGGCTTTCTCGCTCGACGGCCGCAGCCAGAGCCAGGGGGTTTCCCAGTGGAAGGAGGTTTTCCTGTGGCACAGCCGACCTGCCGGTCGTGGCCAGCCCCTTCCCAGGGCTGCGTCGGCGATGCTCAGCCGGTGCCTGGGCTGTGGGGCCGTGGGTGCGGGGCCAGGGTCCCCGGGAGCTGAGGGAAGCCTCTGTCGGGTGTGCTCGGAGCCCCGCCTGACGGCTCAAGGCGAGCAGGATTTGCTCCGACAGCCGGGCCCGGAGGCGTGAAGCCCGGCAGCGGGGAGGCCGACGCAATCGGCCGAGCGCAGGGAGGACAGAGGGGATGGCCGCCCCGGTGCCGCTCCTTCTCACGCCGCCACCACGCGAGCGCAACCCGGCGAGCGGCGGTCGATCCGGGGGACGGCGCGGCCTGGAAGGGGCTGCCGAAGGAGAGCGCGTGGCAAACGGTCCCTGCAGAGCCGCCCGCTGTGCTCGCTCGGAGCAGGGCTCGGCAGCGCGGCGTCGGGGCCGTTGCGTGTTTGTGTTTTCTCCCTGGCTCAAACGAGCGTTTCCTTCCGTCGCTCACGCTTTATTCCCCTTCACAGCGACAGCGCGGCCCGGGGCCCAGCGGCCTCCGGCATGCTGCGGCGGTCGCGGCACGCCATCCCCACGGAGCGGTCGCGGCCGTGCACGCCGGCTCGCTGGGACTGTAAGAGGGGCCACGGTGCAACCGGGGACCCTCCGCTGGCCAAGAGGCACCGAGGGAGGGGGCGTCGCGGCGACGGGGCTCGCCCGAGCACCCGATGGGGGGCAGCCTCCGATTTCCCCCCCGCCCGCTCGGCGCCGTTCTGCCTCGCCACGGCTTTCGTTTACCAGCGTGTTGATCTTGCAAACAAAGTAATTGCTAATTAATTGGCGAGGAGCTTTGTTTCTAATCCCTCGGCTCGCGGCGGGGACGTCCGGCCGTTTTCGTGGGCGCAGGTGCGCGCCCGTGGCGAGCGCTTCGTGGCTGCGCCGCCTGCGGAGAGCGAGCGGGTGCCCGCTGCGGGCAGCGGGCGCTTGCCGACGGACGCGGCCCGATCCTGCCGCCTGCGTTCGCTGAAGCGCCGGCTCGGCCGAGCAGACGCTGGCGGGGGCCCACGTGGTTTGCGGCGGGGAAATAACGTGGCAAAGAGCGGCGCTGGGGGCGTCGCGATGGGAGCGCTGCTGTGCTCTGCCGTCGTGTTTCAGCCGGATTTAGGGCTTGGTGCGGTAAAGCCGCCGGCGTCTCGGGCGGCCTGTGCGGATAAACACGGCGGCTTGCCGCTAAAGCCGCTGCCCGCTCAGCAGCCCCGCCGCTGCGGCCACCGCCGCTCTGCACGGCGCAGCCCCGGTGCTCCATGGCTTTATCCTTCTGGCGAAGGGAGCGCCCGGCCCGTGCCGGCTGCAGCCCTGAACCCCGCGCAGCGGCCCGGGGATCCCTGCCAGGCGGGGCTCGGAGCGGAGGGATCCGGCGGGGAGGCGGCACTCGATGCCAAGGCGTTTTTCCGCGTTGGCTTCTTTGATTGCGATTCTTTTTCTCTCGTCTCTCTCTTCTGGCCGGTGCCAGGCGAGTTGATGAATTATCCCAATATATATTCTGTCTGGAGAGAAAACACACATCATATATATCTTTGACAAGTTATTATTCTTCCTTATCAGAATACGCGTGCATCCAGCCCCGCTATAACTCACCCTTTGTGTCGCTCGTGTAACCGGGCGGCTTCTTACCCCTCCCACGGCCCCGGCTGGCGGGCAGGGGGCTGGGGAGGGGACCGGGGGGGAGGCGAGAGCATCACGTCGAGCTAATGCGGCGCCTGCCTCGCCTCCAGCTGATTGCTGCAAATTAAATTTCACGCCAATGAGCCAGAGGAGCTGGCGTGCGGCGCGGCGAGGAGGGAAGAGGGCCGGGCGGTGGAGGCAATCTGCCGCGAGCGATCGCCGGCGCAGCCTGCCCGCCCCGGCTCGGTGGGCGCATGCGGTACCCGGCCGCGCTCGCGCCGCTCCCGAGCTCCTCTGCGGCAGGGCATGGGTGCTGCTGGGCGCCCCGCTTCTGGTTGTTTCCCTCCCCGTAAGGACGGCCCTGGGCTCTGAAACGAAGCCCAGCGTGGGACCGGCTCTGCGTGGGCCTCCGGAGTGAGGCGAGATGTGCGCTGCGGCGCAGAGCCGGCCCCGGGGGCGCTCGGGGCACGGGCTGGGCTCCCCCAACGGCGGGTGGCGCAGGGCTCCGGGGCGCGGCGGCGGGCGGCGGGAGCGCTCCCTGTCTCTGCCATGGTGCCTTTAATGCGTAGCTCGTTAAGATAATAGCTGTTCCATCTCCGTCGCTTTGAAACGTGACCTAACGGGAATCTTCCAACAGAAGTTGCCAAGCAGCTAGGACGCGATTTCCTAGCAGAGCCTGAACGTGCTGTAACTGAGATGGAAATTAACGTAGTGGTTAGGAGATTAATATACGGAGCAGAGCACGTCCTCGCCTTTAAAGGCAGGAGGAACCGTGGGACGAGGCCCTGGGCGCCGCCTCCGTGGAAGGTGCCGGAGCCGGGTAATCTCGACGCCGCAGAGCGGGGAGCGCTGCCCGCTTTCCGGTGAAACGCCGCGTGCTTCCCGGCGCCCGCGTTGGCGCGGTTGTGTTTTCACAGCCGCCTGAGCCTGGTGTTTGGGGGGAAAAATCCTGCTCCGCCGCCGTGCCTCCGTCCCGCGTGGTCTGGGACAGAGGCCGCGGCGGGACGGCGTACCGGGAGGGAAGCGCGCGGCCTCACGGCGCAACCCTTTTCGTTTTGGTCGGCTGGTTTTAGCAGCAGCTGTGCATCCATATTTAATGAGGGGAAGAGAAGAAAAACGGATGGTAATCCCAGGAAAGCGGAACATCTTGTGATTACCCGGGCAGCGCGGCTGGCGCGGGCGCGCGCAGGCTCCCGGGAGCGCGGGCTGACCGGGAGCGCTGCCCTGGTTTCCCGGCTCTGGGTCATCGGGGAGGGCTCGCGTGTTAAACGTGCTCCGGCCGTTGCAGGGAGGAGAGGAGCTGAGGGGCGATGGTCTCCGCGGCTGAAAGGAGCGGAGCAGGGAGCTGGCGGCCTGCTGCTCGGCCGCTCCGTGGCTGGGCACGGTGTCCTGCGCCGTGCCGCGAGGCCCGCCGGCCTCCCAGCCCGCCACAAACAGCTGTGGTGGGAAACAGGGAGCGGAAGGGAATAATATTCCCAGCCCAGACCCGACAGCGCTTGGAGCAGCCTCGCACGAAGAAAAGCTCGTGGGCAGCTGCGCTTCGCTTCCGCCTTGCCCGGGGGCCCGTTGGCTGCCTCCGTGCCGCCGAGGTTACGGCAGGAGCGCCTTTCGGCAGAGGCCGGTCCTCGAGCCGGGGATGCGGCGGCCGGGATGCTGCGGCGGGATGCGCTGCCCTGCAGGAGGAGCGGGAGGAGGCTGCGGTGCTCTTGGCTAGGGTTGATGCCGATGGCGCCGCGGGGTGCAGCCGGGCTCCGGGAGCCGCTCCCAAATCCGAGGTGCGGCTTTTCCCAGCGGGAAAGCCGCCATCCCGCCCTCGAGGCGGCGGGAGCGAGGGCAGCGGGGCAGGCAGCCCTGCCAGGGCCGGGACCGCCGCGCGTCCGTGCTCCCAGCCGCCGCTGCTCCTGGTGCTGGGAGGGAGGCAAATATTTGGAGAATGGCGGGGCCCGGCTCGTGCGGCGTTTCGGTCGGCATCAGCAGCCTTTCGGAGGCTGGGATTAATTTGAAGGAATTTACTGGCGGGGTTTGTGGCAGATAAAACAGTTTGCTTATTTCACACTTGTACGGCCACCTGCTACGAACTGTTTGTTCAGTTTCAAATTCTTTAATTAAAATCAACATAAACCAGATTGAAAACATCCCAAGGAAGGGGCTGCTTGATCTGCCGCAGGATATTGCGGAAGACGAGCCAAAGCGCTTCGAAGACGCCGGATGGTTGGGCGGCGCGCGCGGGTCGCCCCGGGCACCTCGGCTCCTCGCTGTTCCGGTGCACCCTCGTTCCCTTACCCGGACGCCCTTCGCGGCGCAGCCCGGCACAGGCGCGGTGCGGCGTCTCGGCCCTTTGCGCAGCTGGTTGGAGGCCTCCTCCAACAAACATCAAAGCTTCAATTAGCGGGGGCCGCTCGCGGCCCTCTTGTAGAGCCCAGATAAGAATAGAAATTTCCCTTGGAAAATGGGTTTGTGTTCAGCTGCGCGCGCCGGGCGGCGAACGACCTGCTCCGTGCGGTGGCGGAGAGCGGCCGGGGACACCGAGGGTGCTCGGTGGGAACCGGTTATCTGAAGGAAACAGGCGTGCTGCTATTTAGCCGTCTGGTACCCCAGCGGGAGGGCGAGCGGAATGAAAAAGCGCCTCTTTTCGGAGCCGCTCCGGTCTGAAGGAGGGACCTTCCTTGACGCGGTGCCTTCTCATTTGAAGGGGCTGCTTCCTCGCTCCCGGTCCCTTACTCGCGCGCGGCGCTCGCAACCGCGAAGCACGGAGAGGCGAAGGAGGGCTGGCCGGGGCCGCGCGCCGACGCCGAGCCCGTCACGACGCAGGGGCGCTCGGAGGAAGCCCACCAGGCTCTCCGCGCGTTCCTCCCGGCGCCTCGCGCTCGGATGCGGGCGAAACAACGAGCGGCCGCCATGCGGTGCGGGAAGTTGATACGCAGCCAGACGAGCGTTTTAATACCGGGGAAGGTTAAAGCCCCTCCGCACGGGCTCCCGCCAGCACGCGCTCCCGCGAGCCTGGGAGACCCAGACTACCGTGACTGCATTGGTTCGATTACTCTCTACGCCGTAATACTCTGCGTTTGTGCGATAGCAACAAACGGAGTGGAAAGACCTACAAAAATAAATGATCTGAGAGTTACCGTGGCTGAACGAGCGGCTCTGAGTAAGGGGAGAGCGCGCTTCGGTTTTACGTTGTGAAATCAGTAGCGTGCAGAGCAATGTCCGGAGTTCCCCCAGGGGCCCGGAGAGGACCCGCCTGAACCGATCGCTATGCGAATTAATTGGATTCATGAACCCCGCATCGCGGCTGGCGTCTCAGCCCTGCCCAGCCCAGGCGGCCCCTCTGAAAGCGGAGCGGAGGCGCGGGGCTGCTGCCCGGGCAGGGGGGCGAGGGTAAGCGGGGACGCGAGCAGCTCCTGGCCCGCGACCCGGGCGGGTTTACCCCTGCTCTGCTTCGCTGTCACCGCCGGTCAAGCTGCACGTGCCGGCAGGGCTGCCGTGCGCGCCCGGGGTGTTCCGGTGAGCCGCGGTGAGCCGCGGTGGCTGGGGTCTGTCGACGCACGTGCGGCGCTGGGCAGGGCAGGCGATTCTGGCCGTGTCGTGGTGGCCGGAGCGCCGGTGCAGCCTCTTCGTGGCGTTTATCCTTGCTCTCCCGTATTTCCCATCCGATCTCTTTTCTTCTCTGCTGCATCGATGTCTCCTCCCCGCTTCGCTCCCTTTATTCTCCCGCCTCGCTTCTTTCTTCTTCCGCGGTCTCACGTGCCGAACGCTCCTGCTGCCTCTCCGCTGACCGGGTCCTCGCGGCACCGCTCCCTGCTCCTCCGGGCCCGCCGTGGGCTGCGTCCGGCCCTCCCTTGCCGAGGGGCGGCTTCGGGAAGGGGCTCGCACCCGTCCTCGCCGATCCCCGC
>VZSC01011100.1:76725-91659 GCA_013398225.1 Steatornis caripensis | reverse complement strand
GCCGATCCCCGCTGCGGTGCCGCCCAGCCGCGGTGCTCCCGGCACTGCGCTCCCTCTGCTTCAGGCTCCTTTTCTGCCTCTCCAAGATTACACAAGCTGCTTCCCTCTTCTCTCCTGAGCTGCCGGCGGGATTTCCCGGCACCGTTCACCTGTTTGGGTTTTGCTCTTCGTTGCCTCTCCCGGTTCTCCGGCGCCTTCCGGGCGGACGGCTGGCCGCCGCATCCTCCCCTTGGAGGGCGCGCCTCGTGCCGGGCCGCGGGGAAGGCACGACTTTGCGTCGGTCTCTCTCCGCCGAGCCCCGCCGTAAGTCACGGCCGAGCGGCCAGGACCACCACGGGCCATCCCGGCCGGGCCGGCGGCTCTCGGGGAGAGCCCGGGCTGCTCGCACCGAGGCGGCGTGGGTTCCTGCGGGGAGCGCGGCCCTCGCCGAGGGCTGCCTTCGGGGAAGCGAAGCGAGGAGCTGCTCATCCCGGAGCGAAATACGGGGCGGCAGGAGAGCAAAGGCGAACACGACGTGTTTGTTATTGCTGGCAGGGACGGCAGCTGGGCTGGCAGCGGCGAGGGCAGGGCTGTGCCCGGCCCCGCAGCCTGCGTGGTGCGGAGACGGGGCCCCCCGAGCCCCGCTGGGCGATGCTGCCCTGGGCTGGGAAGGGGCTGCGGAGACCCACGCACGTCCCGGCTGCGTCCCCCCGCAAGGCGAGGACTTTGGGGCACGGCCTGGGAGTAGTGACCGGGAGATTTAACGCTCTGATCCTTTCCGTGGCGCCTTGCGGTTGTTACGGCCTGGCAAGTGGCTGGCGAGGAGGGAAAAAGCCCGGAGTCCAAACCCGAAAACCCTTCGCAGGTGTACGAGAAGCCTGAGATACCCTTGGCTTCTCTCTCCGCAGTAACCGGCGGGGCACGTGAGCAGATGTCCGTGGTCGCGCTCTGCGGGTTTTTCCCCCCTTTTTGACGAGGAGTTGATTTTTCCCTCGTTTATTTTGCGAATAGAGAGACGGTCGTGCTTTCCGCCTCCCGCGCCAGCGAGAGCAAACCCTCGCCGGGGCCAGGGTGCCGGCAGCCCCGCCGCGCTGCAGCCGTCCCGCGTCCGGGCAGGCGCAGGGATGCGAAGGCCTTGGCGGGGGGACCGCCGCAGAGCGGGGCTGCGTGGGGCTGCGCGGGTGGGCGAGCCCCCGGCCGTCCCCGCGGCGGCGTGGACGGGAGATGGCAGTGCTGCACCGACGCAGGGCCCCCGCGCCCCCAGCCGCTGCCGCTCGCCCTGCAGCCGCCTCGCTGCGATTATGAATTGCTTCCAATAAGGAACCCCGGGCTGCTTGGTGCGACGGGGATGCACCCTGGCTCCCGCCGGCTCGGTGGCACGGCTGCGGCCAGGAGCGAGGCGCAGGAGCAGGAGGTGTCCCTGCGACGTGCTTTTACCCCTTTAGAAGCAAAGGCTCCTCGTGCGTGCGCCCGGCGCAGCCGCGCAGCGCGACGCCGCGGTCCCCAGCACGGTCCGAGTGCCTCTGGGGATCGCAGCGTCCGGCCCAAAGCGCCTCCAGCCGGGAAGAGCCCGGTCCCGGCCGCGCTGCCGGGGGTGACGCCGGCACAGGAGAAGGGCTGAAGGGCTGGTCCTCACGGGGCACGGTCCCGAAGGAAAGGGCTTCGAGCGTGAGAGATTTCTCTCTCAAGGCTTTTGTCTTTTAAGAAGCTCTTTGGAAGGGGGGAGCTCGGAGCAGAGGAGGATTTAGACAGATCTGATTCCCCTATCTCAGACAAACACGCTCGCCGTTCCCTGACTGCGAATCAACGGGACGCGTTCCACGGAAAGTTCATCTCCAAAGAGACGGGTTTTCCCCCTACTGCTTTGCCGTTTCTGCTTGTATTTCTGAAAGGCGGAGGGACAGGTGGTGAACTTCAAGGAGCGATTTCTTCTCGCTCGTGTGACGCGCGGACAGAGAGCCCGCGAGCCTCGGGAACCAGCCGGCACCGAGCGGCTCCAGAGCTCGAATGGCTTTCTGGAGCAGATGCACGTTAAGGTGAGGGAGCCTGATCACGAGTAACAGTAAGGCAACAAACGCTTACGAGTTAGCACGAGCGCGTGGCGCTGCGTCCCGCGGCGGCCCTCCCCGTCGCCAGGGACGGGGCCGTCCCCGTAAGCGTGGCGGGACAGCGCCCGCCGTCTCCTTCCCCGGCACGGGTGATGGCCGGGCAGGTCTCCGGCTCCGTGCCAGTGCTTGGGCTGGCCGCGATGGCAAACGGACAGCCGGAGAAATGGGCACGAAGTTCCCGAGCTCGAGCCGAACTCGGCGTCTTCCGCGTAAGTAGAGCTCCCCCCCCCGCCAGCCCCGCGGTCTTTTGAGTTTTGTATTAAACACTCATTATACCTTTGGTGTGACAAATGATTGAAAAGTGTAACTTGAAAGCTAAGCTCCCCACCACACTCTTCCCTATTGTTTATTTGCCAGCTCCGAACGGGTTGGCTGCCAAGGAAAGTAATCAGAAGGTAATAGCCTGATATCGGGTGAATCCCCAGAGCTGCCAGCAAGCCGGAAAACTACAACCTCGCTGCCGCCCGCAGTACTCACGCGCTGAAAATAATTGCGGAAAGCAGCGGCGCCGGGACCGAACTTGGGCCGACGTTTCGCGGCGCCAGGCGCGCGTTCGGCGCGGCCTGACGGGGTTGTTAGGAACTTGCCCGGGGGCGAGGCGGCCGAAAGCGTCTCGGGGGAGGGATGCTGCGATTCGGTTGCCCGTGCGGCTGGGACGGCGACGTCCCGAAGCCGAGCGCACGTCTTCGTCGCCGTCACCTCTCGCTTCCCCCTCTCGCCGCGATCCTCGCGAAGCGCTGATTTCACTGAGCGTGGCAAGTGGCAGTTCATTAAAAAGTGGGAGCAGATGGGGAAGGGATTGTAGAAGAAGATTAATGATGCGCACCGACAACTGAATCGGCCCAGATTTTGGAGTAAACACAATCACGCCGGCTTCCTGGGAGCGGGTAATCCTCCTCTGTCAGCTCCGGTCTACTTAGCCGGCCGCGCGGGGCCGGGGAGAGCTAACGAGGAGGGACGCTGCGGCTGCTGCCTTCGCTGAGGAGCCCGACGGCGGGCGTGACTTGGCCGTGCTCGGCAGGGGACCGCGGCTCCGCAGACGGTGCCGGCACGGGGCTGCGGGCGAGGGCTGCGAGCGGGTGCCGTCCTCGGAGGCGGTGGGGCTGGAAGCGCCGGCTCCCGGGAGCCAGCTGGCGATCGCGCGGGTGATGGATGCCCGCGGCGAGACGGAGCCCGGCTGCCCTGCCGCCGCCGCCCTGCCCGGCTCCCGCGGGATGCGCGGCGGTGCCGGCCGGCGCAGCGACGCAGCTTGCTTTGGAAAACAGAGGTGTCGGGCCTGCGAGGGCGGCGCCGGGCTGCTCGTTGAGCGCGCTAAATTTCCGTCGGCAGCCTCTTCTCCCGCCCTGACAAAGTTCGCCTTTCTCGACCTGCTTCGCTTGTCCTCGCGTCTCCCTTCGTTTTCTGGCAGTGCTGACCTACGCGCCAGGCTCCGCCGCGCGCTAATAGAAAGGCCAGGCGCCGGCGAGCATCCCCGCCGCTGGGTTTGAATACGGGGTCCATTTGTCTTCCAGCAGGACGGCTGGTTCCTGCCAGCCTCCCCCCTGGGGAGGAGAAGCCTTTCGTTATTGATGCGGCTGTAATTTTGCTGCCATTTACAGAAAAGGGCCTGGCACCTCGTTTCCGCGAGGACGGCGGGACGGGGCTTGTTCGGGCGGCGGGGGAGCTGCCGGGGGGCTGCTGGCCCCACTGATGCCCCGCGGCATGCCGCCCCTCAGGGGGCTGCAGAGCGGGACGGCGCGGGTCCTCCCGGGTCCTCGGGGGCTGACGTACCCGCTGGCGGGACGCGACGGCTCGGGCGAGACCGTCACCGCTGCTGTCCCTGCCTTGCCCGCTGCCGCGGCCACCTGGCACGGGGGGATGCCGCCGGGGAGGGCCGCTGCCCAGCCGAGCCACCGCCGAGGGCATAAATAATTTAATAAAGGAACGCGGGAAATTGTATCGTCCTAAATAATATAATAAACCCTAATTTACTCACATTTATCTCCCGGAGTTTTTTCTGAAAGCAGTAATCTTGCGTCTTCTACGGTGATGGATTAGCAGGAAGGAAACTCCGCTGGGGAATAAAAACCCACGTCGTGTAGTTTTTGACACGTTATTATTCAGTTTTATCTCGGGTTGCTCATTCCTGGGCCATTACTCATGTTCACAGGGGTTTTTCTCCCCCCTTACTTATTTATTTGCATGGTGACCAGAAGCAAAGACGCTAGCAGATCGTCCCGCCCGTCCCTGCTCTGTCGGGAGGGCCGGTACAGCCGGCCGTGGGTGAGCGGTGCCCGCTCCCGGCGGCGGCCTCCCCGCTCTCCACCGGGCGCCCCGGTGCGTGGGGTGCTGACGGGAGACCCCGCGGGCACGCCACGCGACACCACGGCGAGCGGGGCGGCTTCGGCAGGGTGGGGGTCGA
The DNA here is from genome assembly GCA_013398225.1 of Steatornis caripensis. Lineage (NCBI taxonomy): Eukaryota > Metazoa > Chordata > Aves > Caprimulgiformes > Steatornithidae > Steatornis > Steatornis caripensis. The sequence goes on along the minus strand of VZSC01011100.1, from coordinate 87,171 downwards.
CGCTTCGGGCAGCCGCGNAAGGCAGATAAGATTTAGAAAGGGTCACTTGCAAAATTACTCTTTTAGAGACTTCAGTAAAGATGTAAATTTTGTGCATTCCAAACAAATAAATAATAAATGTAAACATTATCAGAGCCTTTCAACCCCTTAACAGAGGCTAAATATTTTCTATTAATTTCAATGGTAATGTAAAAAAAAGTCCCTATTACCATTATCTCTAATCTTTTTCTCCTTCTCTAGAGACTCAAAATAAATTTCAGAAATAACCAGACGCTGCGCGGGGCGGCTGCAGTCACTAGCGCTGCGGACGTGGGAGTCCGCCGGCGGGAGCTTTAATTATTGCTAAAACTCTGCCTTTATTGCTTATTAGCGGTTATGCGCGGCGGTGCCCAGGCTGCAGTGCCCTGCAGTTTTCCCCTCGGAGGGAAGGATTTTTGGCTGCCTTGCTTAAAGTCACAAGGGGGTTGTTATTTAAAGTTATTTAAGTTATTTAAAACTGCAAATCACGCGCGTCGCGCCCGGGGCGGTCGTTCTCGTATTTGCTACCGCCGCTTGGTTTGCCCCCGAGNTCAGAAGGTAATAGCCTGATAGCGGGTGAATCCCCAGAGCTGCCAGCAAGCCGGAAAACTACAACCTCGCTGCCGCCCGCAGTACTCACGCGCTGAAAATAATTGCGGAAAGCAGCGGCGCCGGGACCGAACTTGGGCCGACGTTTCGCGGCGCCAGGCGCGCGTTCGGCGCGGCCTGACGGGGTTGTTAGGAACTTGCCCGGGGGCGAGGCGGCCGAAAGCGTCTCGGGGGAGGGATGCTGCGATTCGGTTGCCCGTGCGGCTGGGACGGCGACGTCCCGAAGCCGAGCGCACGTCTTCGTCGCCGTCACCTCTCGCTTCCCCCTCTCGCCGCGATCCTCGCGAAGCGCTGATTTCACTGAGCGTGGCAAGTGGCAGTTCATTAAAAAGTGGGAGCAGATGGGGAAGGGATTGTAGAAGAAGATTAATGATGCGCACCGACAACTGAATCGGCCCAGATTTTGGAGTAAACACAATCACGCCGGCTTCCTGGGAGCGGGTAATCCTCCTCTGTCAGCTCCGGTCTACTTAGCCGGCCGCGCGGGGCCGGGGAGAGCTAACGAGGAGGGACGCTGCGGCTGCTGCCTTCGCTGAGGAGCCCGACGGCGGGCGTGACTTGGCCGTGCTCGGCAGGGGACCGCGGCTCCGCAGACGGTGCCGGCACGGGGCTGCGGGCGAGGGCTGCGAGCGGGTGCCGTCCTCGGAGGCGGTGGGGCTGGAAGCGCCGGCTCCCGGGAGCCAGCTGGCGATCGCGCGGGTGATGGATGCCCGCGGCGAGACGGAGCCCGGCTGCCCTGCCGCCGCCGCCCTGCCCGGCTCCCGCGGGATGCGCGGCGGTGCCGGCCGGCGCAGCGACGCAGCTTGCTTTGGAAAACAGAGGTGTCGGGCCTGCGAGGGCGGCGCCGGGCTGCTCGTTGAGCGCGCTAAATTTCCGTCGGCAGCCTCTTCTCCCGCCCTGACAAAGTTCGCCTTTCTCGACCTGCTTCGCTTGTCCTCGCGTCTCCCTTCGTTTTCTGGCAGTGCTGACCTACGCGCCAGGCTCCGCCGCGCGCTAATAGAAAGGCCAGGCGCCGGCGAGCATCCCCGCCGCTGGGTTTGAATACGGGGTCCATTTGTCTTCCAGCAGGACGGCTGGTTCCTGCCAGCCTCCCCCCTGGGGAGGAGAAGCCTTTCGTTATTGATGCGGCTGTAATTTTGCTGCCATTTACAGAAAAGGGCCTGGCACCTCGTTTCCGCGAGGACGGCGGGACGGGGCTTGTTCGGGCGGCGGGGGAGCTGCCGGGGGGCTGCTGGCCCCACTGATGCCCCGCGGCATGCCGCCCCTCAGGGGGCTGCAGAGCGGGACGGCGCGGGTCCTCCCGGGTCCTCGGGGGCTGACGTACCCGCTGGCGGGACGCGACGGCTCGGGCGAGACCGTCACCGCTGCTGTCCCTGCCTCGCCCGCTGCCGCGGCCACCTGGCACGGGGGGATGCCGCCGGGGAGGGCCGCTGCCCAGCCGAGCCACCGCCGAGGGCATAAATAATTTAATAAAGGAACGCGGGAAATTGTATCGTCCTAAATAATATAATAAACCCTAATTTACTCACATTTATCTCCCGGAGTTTTTTCTGAAAGCAGTAATCTTGCGTCTTCTACGGTGATGGATTAGCAGGAAGGAAACTCCGCTGGGGAATAAAAACCCACGTCGTGTAGTTTTTGACACGTTATTATTCAGTTTTATCTCGGGTTGCTCATTCCTGGGCCATTACTCATGTTCACAGGGGTTTTTCTCCCCCCTTACTTATTTATTTGCATGGTGACCAGAAGCAAAGACGCTAGCAGATCGTCCCGCCCGTCCCTGCTCTGTCGGGAGGGCCGGTACAGCCGGCCGTGGGTGAGCGGTGCCCGCTCCCGGCGGCGGCCTCCCCGCTCTCCACCGGGCGCCCCGGTGCGTGGGGTGCTGACGGGAGACCCCGCGGGCACGCCACGCGACACCACGGCGAGCGGGGCGGCTTCGGCAGGGTGGGGGTCGACGCTTCGGGCAGCCGCGGGCGCGCCGGCACCGCGTGCCGTGAGCCGGGGGGGGAGCGCTCCTCTGCTTCGCTGCGCGGGGCGGCTGCAGTCACTAGCGCTGCGGACGTGGGAGTCCGCCGGCGGGAGCTTTAATTATTGCTAAAACTCTGCCTTTATTGCTTATTAGCGGTTATGCGCGGCGGTGCCCAGGCTGCAGTGCCCTGCAGTTTTCCCCTCGGAGGGAAGGATTTTTGGCTGCCTTGCTTAAAGTCACAAGGGGGTTGTTATTTAAAGTTATTTAAGTTATTTAAAACTGCAAATCACGCGCGTCGCGCCCGGGGCGGTCGTTCTCGTATTTGCTACCGCCGCTTGGTTTGCCCCCGAGCTTCAAAGAGACGGTGGAAATCCGGGCAACGGGGTCGCCCCTACGCCCAGCGTCGGGTCGGAGCGTGCCGGACCAGCCCTCGCCGGCGACGTCTCCCAGTTCGACCAGTCCGCGGTGGCCGGCAGCCCTCGGCTGCCCCCAGCACGGCTCTCGGCCCTGTAGCGCTCCCGTCCCGCGTGGCACAGCGCGGACAGGCGGAAGGCGCTTCCTCCGTGTACCCGACGCGGAGCAGCTTGCTGTTTGGTTGCGTTGACTGCGAAAGGGTGCCCGTTGCATGCGCGCGTACGTATGCGCGCGTGCGCACACGCTGTGTGGGGGCGGGCTGGGAAGCGCGCAGCTCTCTGTGGGAGCACGCAACCCTGGAAGGCATCCAAAATCCACGAGTGCCGGTGAAAACAAGCGCCCGGCTGCTCGGAGGAGGCAGGACCGCTTGCATTTCTCTTCCGGCAACGGTGGCCGCCGCAGGGAGCCTCCTGGGGGCNAAATCGTGTTTATTTGCAAATAGGGATGTTATTGAGCCAAACGAGCGAGGTTATTAGGGGCTCCTGGAATCGTCGGCGCGGGCTGTTTAATTACAGCTCAGCTGTAACACTCATCATTACCCCGGCGCCGCGCTCTGATCTCGGGCTCCGTACCCCCGGGCTCCCGCGGCACAAGGAGCGCGGCGAAGCCGGCGCTCTCCCCAGCTCCCTCATCAAATACCTGCTCGAGACTCTCAAGGTTAGCGCGGCGGGGGTCAGCCGCCTTCAAACGTTGATTACAGAGTCGGCAGGAGCTGCTAAGATTTCTAATTAAGATTAAAGAATGCACACGGCTTCTAAATGCTTCTTAGGAATGTATAATTTGATTAGCTTGTTTTCTCGCGTCTCTTTCCCGCCCGAGCTGGCTCAGACGGACCCTTGCCGGGGTCTCCCGGCCGCAGCCGCCCCCCGCCCTGGGGATGCGCCCGCAGGGTCTCGGTGCCGCTGCCTCTCCCGCAGCGTCCCGGGCACGAGTGGCCCTGCAGAACCTCCCCGTGAAGGGTTCGCACGGCACACGGGGCGGCCAGGGTCCCGCGGCCACGTGCCGCGCCGCTTCGGAGGAGGAGGCGGCGGCGCAGTGAGCGCGCAGCCCCTGGCCTGGCGCTCGAAACGGCGCTCGGGCTTGATTCCCGCACCGGGAGGGCCGCCAGCGGGTACCGGCATCCGCTGCCCGCCGCCGCTCCCGCTCGCAGCCCGTCCGCTGGCGCGAGGCGAGCTCCGCGCCGTACGTACCTGAGCGGGGGGGACAGCTGTGCATCAATATTTATTCAGAACTCCCAGGAAACCTGGATGAAGTGTAATTATCTCAGCTCAATCAACCTGGATTAGCATAACATCAAGTCACCCGTCAGACGGGGGGTTTGATTTCTGGGATCAAAGCCGCGCGCGGTAGCCGCCGATGAAGCGGGTGCGAGGGAGGTGGGAGGACAGCGCCGCGGCCGCTTTCGTGTTCCCATCGGTGCCGCGTTAACTTTGTCCTCCCAGACTTCCCGGGGGCACCGTGGGAAGCGGCTGCCCCGGCCCGCCGAGCCGCACAGGATCACTCGCCGCGTGCCGTCTAACCCCCGGCTCCACTCCCCTTAATTACGAACTAAATATAGGTCTTAATTAAGGCGCTGATGAATTTAATTTAGAGTGGCATTACTGCCTTAACTTCCAGAGCTCGACGCCTTGTTTGTATAATGTATAATATAAGCTAAATGAGTGCTTACTTGTTACCACCATAAATAATTCCCTCGCAAATCCCTTCAGATACATCTCAGACACTAATCCATCTCCTCCCACAGAATATTCACGGGCACCAAGCCTCTTTCCTCCAGCGCAAAGCCTCCAGCTTGCAAACTGCCCCCTCTCTAAAGTCAGCGCGCGGCGGGGAAGGGCGAGGCGAGAGGCGGCAGCGTGGGCTGCGAGGACGCGGAGTTCGGGCTCCGCGCCGAGGTTACCGTCTCGTGCTCCGAGTCCCGGCGGGGAGCCCGGGCTGAGCGTGCCTTGCAGCTCGGGGACGCCGCCGGGGCGCCGCGTCCCGGCAGCAGCGCTGGGGCGAGCGCTCGCCCGGCCGCCTCAGCCTCGCTTGGCTGGGAGATGCGGCTGGAGAACGGCCCCGGGAACAAGGAGGAGCGAAAAGCCCCTGAAGAGAGAGCCAAGGGGAAACACGCGGCTGGTGTGTGCCGACCGCCGGAGCCCACCCGGCCCCTTCGCATCCCGGCGCAGGTCCCCCACGCAGGCTCCCCACTGCCCTTCCCGGCCGCTGCCGGGTCCGTCCAGCGCCCCGTCCATCCATCGCCCTGGGCAGGCGGCCCCTTCTATAAAAAAGCCCTTTCGTCCGGAGCTGACGGAGTCAGGCCTCGTTGTGCCCGGGACTGCCCGGTGCTTGCCGAGCCAGGAGCGCGGGGCGGGCGCTGGCAAGGGCGGCCGGTGCTCGTCCGCCAGCCCTGGGCCCGGCGCCGGTGCAGAGCGTGGCCAGGGCATGCGGGTGGTCCGCGGAGTGCGGGAGCCGGAGCAGGGAGGGCCCGGCGGGGCGGTGGGGCACTGCACGGATACCGGGATTAGAGCCGCTGGGAGCTCGGCTGTCGGAGGCAGCGGGAGGGCACGTAGTGGGGAATCAGCTCCTGCCTTTGATTAAATCGCATCCAACAATCAATTTCCTCCGCAGAGCGAGAACGGGGGAGCAGCGCCGGGAAGAGACCTAAAAAAGCCGGCGCTGGCTCTGCGCTCAGCCACGAGCCCCACTTGCACCTTGCTCGCTCAAAGGGTTGCTGTTAAAGCTCCGCCACTTTCGTTCCTTAAACACGGCCCGAAACAAGCCGCGGAGATTTGGAGGCAGCCTGAGCCGCGTGAACCTTTGCAAGGGACGCAGTGGCGAGCGCACAGAGCTGGCGTCGAGGTCTGGGAAAGAAACCCGCCCAGCTCGGGCGCGCGGCGTGGGCTCGCCGGCGCGGGGCTCTGCGTGGCTGCCACGAGCGTGCCGGCCGCTTCTCCTGGCGGAGGAAGGGCAGCCGGGCAGAGCCCAAGGCAAGGCGGAAGCCAGAGCCACGCCGTCACCCTGCCGATGGCCGCGGCTGCGCCCGCCGGGTTCTCAGCCTTGCCCTATTCGCCAGGCCGTCAGCATTTTCCCCGTTCGCTCTGGCGAGGACGGACCCGCAGCGCCGGCGATAAAAGCCGGTTAAACGCCGCGCGCGGGGCACGGGGACGCCGTTCCGCGGCGGGGCGCGGACGCGTTGCTCCCCAGCGCTCGGCGGGGCCGGGAGATGCTCTGCCTGCCCCGGGCAGGGCCGCGGGCGCCGGGCTGGTGTGGCGTGGCCTGGGTGCTCTGCTGCTGCCCGGCTCTGCCCGTCGGCTCCGGTCTCCTGCTGCCCACCGTCCCGGTACAAAGCGTTCGCTCAGATAACAGATGACGTGTTTATCCCGAGGGACACAAGCCTGACTGTTAGGGTGTCAAAACGGGCTGCGTTTGCAATACGTTACTGTCAAATGGAAAATAAAAAGGGAGTTGCAGTTATTTAATTTGGTGCCGGCGCAGCAGAGCGTGAGCAGGGGGAGGCTGCGGCTGCTCGCCGGGCAGCGGCAGGGCTGCCGTCCGGCCCCCGGTGCCCGGGCGGGGGTATCGCTGCCGGCAGAGACACCGCATCGCCGCGCTGCTTCTCCTGCCCCCCACACCGGTGCTCGAAACCAGGAGAAGCAGCCCCGTCCGCGGGCAGGCCGTGCGGGGCACGCGGCAGCTCGGTCATCCGCGCCACGGAAGTTTGTACTTTAAAAAATTTGTTGCGGGGAAAAAAAAAAAAAAAGGTCTTTTTGAAGCCAAACATCTCAACTCCTTAGGGAAGGCTCTGAGTTTGCAGAATGCCAATTAAAAATATAAAAGTGCTTTTAAAGCAAGAGAAGTCTGCGAGGCCGGGTTCTGAGCTGAGCAGCGCTGACATGGCGCAGCGCTCGCAGTGGCATCCCCGGCACGGGGCGGCGGCGGCGGCAGCGCCTACCCCACCTCGGAGCCACCTCCGCCTCGTGCGCCGCTCGCTCGGCTCCAACGACACCCTCCTTGCGCGTCTGCAGGTGTTTGGGGGGCAGAGAGCCACCTCTGCGAGTGCTCGCGGGGGTTACAGCGTGCGTGCCGTACGTACGTGCGCCGTGCGCAGCACCGACGCTGCGGTGGGGCTGCGGGGTTTGGTGGCCGGGAAAAAGGGAGCGGGGTGCGTCTCAGCAAGTGCTCGTCGGGTATAGAATCCGTACATCGGTAAACCGTACATCGGTAAACCCCGCGCCCCCGCGGGCAAGCGCTGCCTGCCTCCGGTGACCTTCACGCCGGCTGGCCGTGGCACGGCGGCCGCTCGTCCTCCTCCGGCTCGGGGCGCGCTGAGTGACAGCCGGCGGTGGCAGGGACCAGAGCCTCCCCGCTGATGCTGAGATAATGCGCTGGGTAATAGTTTTCGACGTATTTCATTGAAATATAACAAAATATTTGCATAGCGTTATTAGATAAATGGGAGCTGACTGGAGGCAGAGCTCGTTTGGAAATGCGATGTGAAAATTCATTTAAAATGAAAGAATATGGAAGCTTAAGTTTATGGTAATAGATTGATCGCAGAGAGCAGCTAATGACTCCCAACAAATAGATCGCAGCCGCTGTTCCCTTTTTCCCTGCTCGGCTGCTGCCCCGTGCACGCTCGTCCGCGTGCCGGCGGAGGACGGGGGCGCCTGCCCACTGCCGGTGCTGGCAAAGCCCTGAAGCAGAGCCGCGGCCGTCGGCTCGGAGCCGGCCAGGGAGCCCGCGGCGCACGGGAACCGGGCGCGATGGCGCGGGAGGAGGAGGGAGACGGCTGCGTGGCTCCGGGATAAATGCTCGGGTTTACTTTCCATCTCCCCATGCTAGGGCAGCTTGAAACGGAGCGCCTGAAAAGCTGCAGATGAGAGGTGGGGAAATTAATAATGTCGTCGTAATAATAGTAACGAGTGGCTGTGCGTGCGCTAATTAGTTCGGAGCCCTCTCTCCAACTTTGCTGTGCCTGTGCGTGCCGGTTTAGTGAGCTCGGCAGGGAGAAGCTCTCAGGTGGGAGTGGGCTCCGCTGCCCGCCTGAGCCGCGTTCTGCTCGTTAGCACCCGGGGCCGCTGCGGGGGCAATCGGGCGAATCAAGAGCCTTCAAATAGAGGTGGCCCCCAGCCACCATCCCGGCTGCGGGACCCTGGCTCGGTGGGACCAGCTCGCCGGGAGGAGATGCTCGCCGGCTGTGGACGCCCAGGCAAGTTGCGTCCCGGCTCTCGGGGGTTTCGGTGGCGAGGAAGCAGGGCCGTGAGTCGGCGCTGCCGCTGTTCTCCACGCCGCAAAGCGTCTCCGTGCGTTGAGTTGAGAAGTACCCCGTGTGCTATCCTCGCGTTCCCCCCCAGCCTCGGGCGCCAAGAGGCGGCGAGCCGTCGCCTGCCAAGCCGGGGGAGCTGCGTGGGGGTCTCGGCTGCCTCGTGGGCCCGCGCCGCCGCCCTGCAGCGGGGACCGCTTCGGGAGGCTGGCGAGCGGCACGGCACCGCGGGGCTTCCTCGAAGCCCGGCAGAGTTGGTGGGCGGGTGCTGCGAGAGGCTCCCGGGGAGCGCGGCGGGGAAAAGGAGGGCCGCGTTGTGCGGGACCGAGGGCCGCGCGGCAGAGGTCTCCGGAGCTGCCTGCGTGAAGGTGCGCGCGCTGGATTTCCAGCTTTCGGCGCTTTAGCGGGGTTTCTCCTTTCAAGCCGCGGGTCGGTGCGGGAGGGGAGAGAGAAGGAAGAGCATGAGAGAATGAAGGAGGGGAAAGAGAGGAGAAAACACACCAAGCAAACCGGCAAGCGCTCCCTCTTCGTGTCTTTGCCTGCCGTTTGTCTCAAGGTTTGGGGAGAGAAAACCGTGCCGCTGGGGCGCCGAGAGGCGCTGGGTCTCGGGCAGCTTTTGGGAAGGCATTGGCCACTCCTGCAGCCAAACGGGTTGCCGCAGGGCTCCGTTGCTGAAGGACAACGGGCCGATGACTGATGCCGTGCTGGGTCCCAGCCGGCGCGCGCCGGCTCCCGCTCGGCAGTGCCGTGGGCCTCGGCGGAGGGTGAGGGTGCCCGGCGGGCCGGCGCGGCCGTGGGGGGCACCGCAGGGTTTTGGCTCCTTCCCTGGCTGCATCCCAGGGCTTTGGGCACCCCTGGGGCAGGGTCAAGCTACTTCAAGTCCTTTTCCCGATGTTTCGAGCAACGGCGGTCTCTCTGTAAATCCCATAAAGAGCCCGCGAGCAGCCTTCGCATACCGCTCGCTCCAGAACGCCGATGCCCCTGGGCTTCGATGGGCGGCCCGTACTCGGCGCTGGAAATGGTGCTCTGGGGGCTGGGGAAAGAAGACCGCTGCTCACGAGGCAGAGAGCTTTGGGCACGGAGCCGTGCGGGGGAATAGCGGAAGGGAGCGTTGCTGGCGCGGCCGCGGGCTCCGTCCCTCGCCCGTGTGCCGGGGCCGTTCCCGTTGGCGTTCGGGGCTGCCTGGAGAAGGCGCTTGGGCCTGGGGCCAGCTCCGCGCAGCCTCGATGGAAATGTTTTTATAAACGAGGAGCCGGCTTTGAGCGGCACGCCCTTCTAAAGCGAAGTAAAATTAAAGCTAAACCTTCTGAAAAACACACGAGCTAAGCGTCCCTTCCGCACTTCGTTAGGCGAATGCCTCTGCCCACGGCGGTTTTGGGCGCTCTGGGTGTCGGGAGGAGCCCTGGAGCCAGGAGGGGGGTGCGCGGAGCGTGCCCGGCTGTCGCGGGAGGCACTGCGGCGGCGGGCGGGGCGGCCGTCCCGCCTCCCTCTCCGGCCGCGGCGATGGCCGTTGGTGTTTGCGCCGCGATTCCCTCTCTGATTGCCTCCGCCCTTGTTAACGCGTTCTCCCCTTCCCCGCGTGCCCCGTAATGAGTAACTCCTGCTTGATGCACGCGATGTAAGGATACAAGTTATTAATCTTCCGCCGAAGCAATTACATCGGCGCGCGATCCCTCCGTGACGGTGAGCGTGTTCTGCCGGTGCCCCTTACCACGTTAGCAATTTTGGATCTGCGTTAAGCGTTCAGAAATCAATTTTCGGCTTATTTTGCGCTACGAAATTTGCCGTGCCTGGATCCGTGATACTAATTGAACAAGAGCAATTGATGTTTTAGTGGTAATTAAAGATGGTAATTATTACCAAATCTCCCCGTGGCCCCGTGTGTTTGCTTCGGACTTGTCAGAACTGGAGGCAGGCGGCATCAATCTTCATAACGTTGGCACTTGGAAACGTCTTCCTCGTAACGGCTTCCCACAAGGTTGGTGATGGCGCGGGAGGGAGGAGGGGCAGAAATTACCAAGCCTCGCGGAGGGCGGGGACGTTAATGGATGCTTCCTAATTAGAAAAAAATGAAAACCCACCCCGTTACCCAACATGAAAAATTCTTGATGGCTTTTTAATCGCGGGATCCCTGTGGGGGGGGGTTTGGAAACCACGGGGGCTGTGGCTCGCCCCGGCTGCCACCGCTGGC
>VZSC01011100.1:62870-74982 GCA_013398225.1 Steatornis caripensis | reverse complement strand
AGGAAGGCAGCTCTGTAATAAATCCCGCAGGAAGGTCCGGGATGTAACTTTGCTTTCGGTTCCAGCCGTGCGTTCACCGCCGGCACACGGCGTTGCCCGCCGCCGTTTAGTTTTCTAAATGAGCTGTTTAAGCTGCGCTGAGCGTTGTGCGGCGCGCGTTTGGCATCCAGCGAGGGGACAGAGCTGCAGACGAGCGGGGTGAGTTTGCCCGGCTCGATCCGCTCCGGGAAGGCGGTCGCTTGCGGGCCGCGCAGCAGCGCGACCGCGGCAAGGCAGCGCCGGCGATGCGGGCTCTGAAGCGGACCAGACAGCGCGGGAGAGCGTCGCGAGTCCGTGCGCAGCGTCGTGACCGTCTTCAAATCGCTCCCCTTCCTAGCAGGCGAAGCTGCGCTCGGAGTAAAAGCCTCGCAGCAAACGAAACAAAACAAGGAGGAATTTAATATGCGAAGCCTCTGTTAGAGCCCCGAGGGACGAGCTCGCTGGAAGTTTCCCCGACGAGGTGACGGCAGTGATGTACCTCGCGTCCGCCGGGCTGCGTCAAAGGCGTTGCGGACCTGTTTGGAGGCGGCGGCTGGAAGGGCCGCGGAGGAGGCTGCTGGTGAACGAGCCGTGCGGGGATGCCCGCACCGCGGAGTCTCTGGCTCCGTGGCCCGGTCGTGCTGGGACGGTGGCCTCAACCAGTGCGGCAATGCCTGGAAATGCCCTTCGGAAGGTGAACCGTGAGGCCGGCCCCAGGTGCCTGCCCCTCGTGCTCCACAGGCGCCTCAGGGACGCGGAACCGGAGCCGGCGTCCCCGTGCATCCTCGGGCTGCTCATTGCCCGGGGTGGCGCGCGGCGAGCCCGGCACAGCCACCCCGCGGGGAGCCACGATCCCCAGTTACTGCCGGGAACCAAGAGATTAAACCTGGTTCCCTTTTTTGCCCTCTGTCGCCTTTCCCAGGTGCTCCAGGGATTCCAAAGACAGGGCGGCAGCGTTTCCCCTCTTCTCGCGGTCCTTCGCTGGGCGTTTGGCGCGGCGGGGGGAGCTGAAAGGCGCGCGAAGCAGAGGCGCGATCTGCGATGGGCCAGCCGCGGCTTCATCATTCATCTCCGCGCAACACAATGAAATTAAAAGAGTTTAGATTCCGAAGCGTAATGATCATCAATTAAATTCCGCTGGGTCTGAGCCTCCCTCTCATTTGAATTTTATTTTATTATTATTATTATTATTATTATTATTTCTCTGTGATTGCGGGAGGATGAAAACAAAGGCTGCCGCGGGAGGTTGCGGTGGGGGGAGCGGCTGGGGGGAATTAGAGACGGCAATTACTGCTCGCTGACAGGGAAAACGGAGGCAAAGGAGGCTTTTCCTCCGCCGCGCACCGGGCGCAGGCAAGGGGAATCCATCATCCTGAGCCTAATCAGTTAATGCTGATAAACTGCCGGCAATAACTGCCGACGGAGCCGGGGGTTTGGGCCTCCCGAGTTCATTCATTCTGAAAGTGCCATAACTAACCCGTTCAAACCGGGACAGCACGGAAGCGGAGGCCCGGCCCCTGCCTGGGGGGCCGAATGAGGGCTGCTGTTGATTCTTTCAAGCGGGGATGGTGATGTGTTCGGCGGCTATTGATGCCAGAGGTTTAGCCCGCCCTGGAAAAGCCTGGAAAAGCCGCTTGACGCTTTGAAGCAAGGAGTTTGCCTTTATCCCCGGCAGCTTTGGCCCTGGCTCCCGCGGTAATGCCGGGGGCCCGGCAGGCCAAGGGCTGGGGCTGCGCCTGCCGCCGGTGGCGCTGGGCGTCCTGGGCTGTGCTGTGCTGCGTGCCCCGGCTCTTGAGATAAGGCGCGGTGATGGCGTACGACACCGCGGCTGTGACGGTTCCCTCGGGGGAACGGCCTCCCGCAGGCTGGATCGCTTATCGTCTCCCTGTTAAATTACTGATGCAAATGGAGTCAAGCCGCCTCCTGCAAGGCAAAGCCTCGCCTAGGAGCGCGGCTACACCCGGCGTGCGTTCGCTCGCCGCTCGCGCCGGTCAAACGCACGCCGATAGCCGCGCTCGCCCCGGGGATGCCTCGGCATCGATGCTGGCTCGAGGCGCGCGGCGGTGGCTCCCCGTCTCGGACCGCTCTTCTGCCTCCCGTAACTTCTGGCGTCGCCTCCTCGACAGCCAGACGACAAAGCAGAGGAGCGCGGCGCGCTAAGCCGTGCGCGGGGGCGGGCGAGCCGAGGGGCTCGCGGGCTGATGCGTTGCCCCGGGAGCCGGGGTGGCTTCCAGCCGCGTGGCCCCTCGCTCTGCCTCGGCTCTTGGCGTGGCTTCCGTCATCGTCCGAAGCGGCGTGCGCAGAGGCGCCCAGATTCATTTGCCCGGGGGACCCAGTCAGCCAGCTTCCCCTGGGTTAAAAGGAGCAGCTTTGCCCACCGATTGTACGGCTCTGCTTGTCCGTCGCCGCCCCGCGCGCTGCGCGAGTTCCCTGCCCCGCTTTTCCCGCGGCGGGGAACGACACTGAGCCGAGCGGCCTGGTGGGCTTGCGGCTTTGCGGGTGCCGAGACTCCTTTCGCGGAGTTCCTCCGTGTTTAATTACCCGCGCGGGAACGCCTGCCCCTGATGTCTGGTGTGCGTTTGTCTGGCTCTCGCTTGCCGCCGCTGGGTTTTTTCCACCTTTGTTGTTAGACTGAAGAGCCCGCTATTACCAGTTCTTTCTGTTCTCCGTGTGGGTATTTAACGACTTTGATCGAGTCACCTCATCACCTTCCCTTTGTTAATCTGGGGAGACTGAACTCCTTGAGGCTTTTGCGACAGGCAGGAATTGTGCCTCCGCGTCCCCCGGCTGCTTTGAAAGTCCCAGCCGGAGCGTCCGAGGTTGGGCACCTGAAAACGAGAGGGGAGCTGGAGAGCTCGCCCCGGGGCTTCTCCCCGCCTGTGCAGAGGGCTTTGACGTCGCAGAGGCGTTGCGCAAGGGACTCTGTCGGAAAGCGTCTGTTCCTGTTTCTCCCGTTTGTTCTCCTGCGATGGGCAATAACTCCTCCTCGGAAGCAGATTTCCCAGGGAAGCGCTGGCTCTTCTGCGAGTCCCCCTGCCCGCGACCGCGCGCCCTGCCCCGAGCCGGCGTCCCCGTGCGCCGCGGGGTGCGCGTTGGCAGAGACGGGGAATCACTGCCTGCTTCTCCCGCGGTCTCCCCGCCGCAGGCAGGGCCCGTGCTGCGGGGGCAGGCGTCCGTCGTGCCCTGCCGCTGCCTTCTCCCTCTGCGCGGTGGCACAGCCCCGCCGCCGGCTGTGCTTGGGGAGGTGGGAAGAGCGGCGCCTGCGAGTCGTCTTCCCGGAGAGCCAAGAAATCGCGGTGCGTTCGACTTCGCTTTTGCGGATCAGTCACGGGGGACCGACTTTAATCTAGACCCGGCAGACCCTTCTGCGCAACGTGTTTGGGAGGGTGCACGAGCTGGCTCCGGGAAAGCCCCTGGGGAGCCCGCTAAAGCCCGTCATCACAGGTGTTTAGTCCTTGCGGGAAACAGGACTGTGCAAAGAGTAAATGATCCGGAAAGGATGTTCCACCTCAGAGAGGTCTGCTTTCCAGCCCGGCTCTGGATTTCAAAGCCCTCGCTGTGCTGTGGGCCCTGCGTGGTCTCCAAAGGACCAATTTGATGGATTTCGGGACCGGGCTTTCCTGGGGCCGTAGCTGGGCTGTCCCCGGGGTGGTGGCCCGTGCCGGCTCTTCCCGCTGCCGATCCCCCAAACCCCATCCCTGTTTGAAGGCGCCGCAGGGGCGAACCCCCTCGGCGTCGCGGGCTGCCGCTCTGCCCCACGTGGCGCTGGCGAGGGGCGAGCGCCGCCGACGCCTGAGGCGCCAGGCTCGCCCTCCGCCGCGGCCCTCGGTTCCAGTGCGCGGGGAGGGAGCCTTCCTCCCCTCGCCCTCCTCTTCCCCCAGCTGCCCCCGTGTAATGAATCGTCAGGGCCGCGAGGATGGACGGGGCGCACCAGGTCCTGATGAGATGATACAGCAACGATTCCATTTCATCTCGAATTTGACATTAAACTTTAATAGTCTCAAGGACAAGAAGCCAAGAGATATCAGATGTAATGAGATAAAGCAAAGTTTCTCTGACAGCAAATTTGATCACAAATGGGCTCTGAGATTGCTTCTTTGATATAAATGAAACATAATTCATCTTCCAGTGCCTTGGATGGGCTGTGAGGCCACGTATAATAACGGTGTCGCCATCACCTAGCGCTGGCAAGGGCCTGCGTGGCACCGGGAGAAAGGGCCCCGAGACCCCGCTCGCTCTCCTCGGTGGCCCTGGGCGGGACGTCCAAGGAGGCTGCCGGGAGCTACCGAGCACGCTGGTGGAGGGGAGCCGCGGGCAGTGCCGGGCAGCACCCTGCCGCGCGGCCGGGGAGAGATGCTTCCGGCCCCGGGCGGTCGGGCTGTGCCCCTCGCGTCCCTCGGGGCTCGGGGAAGGGGAGATGCCGGAGGCCCACGAGGGACCAGTGGGGTGCTGGGGATGGGGAGCGGCGCCGGCCGGAAGCCCGGTTGCCCGTTGCGGCGGCGGCTCAGGCTGCTGTGGCCGGACCAGGAGGCCGCGCGGCCGTGGGCTCCGCTGAAGGGTTTGCTTCTCGCGTGGCTGCGCTGCTTTTCTGTCGCGGCGGCGGCGGCGATGCAAGCCCTCCTGTTTCGGGCGCTGCCTCGCTCCGAGGCCAGGCCATGCGCCGGTCCATGGCTTCGCCCTCCTTCGCGGGGAAGTTGGCAATTGCAGACGGGTGGCTAGGCAAGCGGCGTTTCCCTTTCAGTAGCAGTGGTGACTGCTGGTTTTTGCGCTCTGGGCGTTCGTGTAGGTTTATTCCTTCCCACGAGAAGTCAACGGGCGAAGCCGTGGCTCGCACGCGTGGCGCACGGGGTTCCCAGCCACCCTTCTGTCCGCGGGCTGCCGTATTTCGTCCGCCCGAGCGGCGAGGCAAAGCACCACCTGACTTTCGGGCGGTTAGCGAGGCGTGGCAAAGGATGACAGAAACAAAGCAAATACCTCGGAACAGCCCGGAGTTCGCTTAGAGGTTCGTTGAGCAATCGTGAGTTCCAAAGCAATTCACTGGAATCTATCCGATTGCAGTTAGCTGAGCAAAGCGAAGGGCCAAGCGCGTCGGCTGAATCGTTTGTGACAAAGAGCCGGCCAGGCTGTGCTTGCGGAGATTAATTAGTTGGCGTTTGAGGAGATTGAAGAGAGGTGAAACATTGCCCAGCGCTATCAATTAGTCATTTGGAAAGCAGCACCGGCGAGGCGGGCGTGCGCGGTGCGCCCGGCTCTTGCCGCTGACCGTGTGGGGAGCTCGAGGCGGAAAACCCAGCGGCGCTCCTGGGCCCCAGGTTCGGCGGCGTTTGGGTCTGGGCTGTGCCTCGGCAGCTGCTGCAGGAGAGCTCGAGGCACGAGGTCTGGCACGGCGGTGCGGTGGCGGAGCCGGGGGCGCGCGGCGGGTTTGCCGGGTGCTTCGAAGCCCTCGTTACCCGTAAGAATCGGCATGTCCCCGGCTGGCCGAGGAGGGGTCGCTGACCAGCCAAGAGCGCTTTGCTCTGCGGAGCTGACCCGCCTGCGCGCCCGGCACCCCCCGCGCTCGCTCGTCTTCCCAGAGGAAGACCTCGGGGCCGGCAGCGCTGCCGCTGTAATTAGCATGGATTCATTTTGCACCGTTTCCTGATCTTGTCATTATCTTTGTCATCAGAATTAATTTAGCGCTGTGTTTCTCCTTCCCCTTTCGTGTTACAAGTGTCTGGGGAGGATGTGACAGCATCCTAATGGCCAGCGTGTTAGGTGAGGCGCGGCCGTGCTCTCCGGCGACGTGACCTTTCCCGGTGCCGCTCGGCACTGCCTCGGTGGCGGCAGCGAGCGATGGGGCCGTGCTCCCGGCCGCCCGCGTGCCCCGGCTTTGTCCCTTGCCTTGTGGCGCTCATGGCGGTGCGGCGCCGCGCCGGGGGGGGTTTCGGGGGGCTCCCGGGCTCTCCGGGTGGTTTGCCTACAGATGCCTCTCTCGAGCAGCGGCGGAGGGGATGGCTGCCGCCGAACCCTTCCCCCTGCCCACGCAGCACATCTGGTGACAACCGGCATCAGTCTGCTCGAGCGGGGGGGAAGGGCGTCCTGCGAGGAGCCTCACACTTGCTGCCTCTTCTCAATTGGCGAGACGGGCGTGATTTATTTGTTAATTGACGCGCGTGCGATTACGCGTTGCGGTTTAGGGGCGCTTTGAAGTGACGGGTTGCCTGGGGAAGGGCAGAGGGGTGGGGAGCCCCACCTGCGGGGGAACTGCTGGTGTTGGGGTGTCGGGAGCCGGACGGAGAGCGAGAAGCTCGGCGGCGAGCATCCCCTCGGTGCTTGCCGAGGTCGGGGCTCCTCGCCGCGCAGCCGCCGGCGCTACACTTGGAGGGCAGGGGTTGCAGAAGATGCAGCACGGTGCCCCGCGCCCGTTGCCTCGGGGCTGCTGGGGCCGCGTGCTGCTCCCTCCGCCTCGGCAGCGGTCCTTGCCCCCGTGCCCGCGAGCGGCGGGTGCGGGGCAGGATGAGGAGGGCTTTTTGTTGCAGTTGCGGAGAAGTTAATTGTCTGTGGGGAAATGAGCAGGAGTTTTTTGCGTGATAAAGAAGCCTGAAAATCAGGGATGGCAGCTGCTTCATTTCCGTTTTTTTTTAAAATTTTTATTATCACTAACTTGCTTTCAGTGACCTGTAATATTTCTGTACAGCAGCAATTACAGCTCTTGCGGGATTAAAGCGCGCGCACACGCGCAACCTGTTAGCGTCGTGCAAAGGGCAGAGCCGCGGCTCCGCGGCGCCTCGCCCCGTTTAGCCTAACGAAGCCCCGCGCGCCGTAAAACCGGTGCGGGGGCGAGGGTGGGCTCGGGGCGGGCCCTGTCGCTGCCTTTGGGTGCCACGCCGCTGCCTTTGGGTGCCACGTCGCTGCCGTCTCGGCCGCCGGCTGTGCTTGCCGGAGAAGGGACTCAGGATGTTCTCGAATACGCGGTTCCGCGTTTGCAGTGACGGGCGTGCCGTTTGCTGGTCTGGGACTCGTAGCCGAAGTGTGCTCCGCGACAACGGCCTGCCTTTGGCTGGGGTTCCCTGGACCCCCCGCTGGAACGACGGGGCGGGTGAGACCAGCGCGTCCGGTGCGCTCCCCTCCCTTGTTCCCCTTCCTGGCCTCGGGGAACAGCACCGGTGTTTTCCCGTGATGCTCCGCAGCGAGAGATTTCCCGATCCCCCTGGGCCCCTCCGCGAGCGCGGGCTGTCGATGGGGTCCTTCCTGCCCGAAACTCCCAGTGCATATGAAAAGTTGAACTGATTCCCTCTAATAAATGAAGCAGTCGGATGTCTCATTTGTAACTTGACATCCACGCCAGCGCTTCAGCTGCTGCTTCTCACCCCTGCCTGGGAGACGCGCTTATTAAGATGGCATTCTGCAGAGCTATTGCCATTTACCAGGAGCCAATCTATCTGCAATTTGCTTCGGGTCAGGAAGGAGCTGCGGGCTGGGGGCGGGAGAGGGGTCCGGGGCGGCGCTGGATGTCTCCTTTCTGCCGATAGATCACCGTCTTGTTCATCGCCCGTCGCCAAAGGACGCCGCTCGCAAACCTGGCAGGGNGGGATGCTGGAAGCTATTAACGGTGAGGATGTTGTCACGGGCGCGCCGTGCCCCGGGTTTCACACCAATCTGACAAAGGGAGCTGGTTGCTGCGAGCGCAGAGCCTGGGCTGATTAAATCTTTGTTTAAGAGCTCCAGAGCTCCATTACCTACATCGGGAGGGAGTTAATTAAACAAGGAAGGTGGGAGGTGGCAGCCGACGTGGCTGAGGGCGCCTCCACGGAGGCTCCGCTCCTGCCCGGCGCCAGCCGCCGCTCGCACGCTGCTCCTTCGGACAGCGTGCCAGACGAGAGCGAGCCTTCGGCGAAGCCCGTCTGCTCACGTCGGTGCTGGCACTTTCCGGGGGAGGGGGGAGCAGCTGGAAAATTCCAGTGCCCCGGAAAACGGCGTTTTTCGGCGTGCTCTGCCCCGGCCCCGGCGAAGCCGTCCCGCTGCCAGCAGTGCTCGGCTGGGGCAGAGCCCGGGCAAATCCCGTGCCCCGCCAAGGCAGCAGCCGTCTCTGCAGACCCCCGCCTGGTATTTGGGTACCAGGCTGCCCGTAATCGGTTTCCACTTCCATTAGGCGCGTCCCTGTCAGGAGCTGGAGGCTCGGTGGCAGCCGCCCCGCTGCTTCCATTTGGCCGTACGAGGCAATAGATTAGATTCCTGTTTGCTTCATGGAAGATCCCTAGTGATATCAATTAGATATGTCAGAGGGGCCCACGGGGATTTTTCTTCCTTTATTTATTTATTGGAGTCGAAGACGTCGCAGGCTATCGCAGCGAGACACATAACATCTCTCTCCTTTCTTGGCTCACGCTCCCTCTCTTTTTACGGCTTGTAATAGAGCATGGCAAAGGTTACTCGCAGAGGAGCGAGGCCGTTGCGGGGCCCGTGCCCAGCCGTGCTGCACGGAGCATCGCTGCCCACGCCCCCAGGCACGTCCCCCCGGAGCGCCGACGAGCTATCGCTTCACCTTTGCTCACGCGTGACGTCTTCGGGGATGGTGTCGTCGCCTGCGTGCGGCTGCCCCGCGCCTCGCTGCCTCCCTGCCCCGGCGGGGGCCTGCGGCAACCCCGGCCCCACGCGCCAGCCCCGGCAGGTCCCGAGCGCTGGCGGCTCCTGGCGCAGGTGCCACCGAGAGGCACCCGAGCAAATCTGATGAAATACGCACGAACGCGGTGCAAATAATTTAAATCTGTCAGTGCTGGAGACAGCGAGAGGTGAGAATAATGAAAGAAGCCCCGATGACGCCTGACGTCCTAGATACAGCAGCTGGAGCAGGCGCTTCGTCACCAAACGATCTCGGATGCCTCGCGGCACACCGGAGCAGCCTGGCTGGATCCCTCCCCTCCTGCCGGGAGCTGGGGGATTAGCGAAAGGACGGTTGGCGTAAGAGGAATGAAGTTTAGCGAGTGTGAAAGTTGCTGCTTGCCCTTGCGGTGCCCGGGGAGGGGTGCCGGTCCCTGGGAGTGCACGGCAGAGCCGCGGCGCGGGGACAGGGGCTGTGCGGAGCGTCTCTCCGTGCCCCGCTGAGCTGGCGCACCCGCCGGGGCTGTCCGCGGGGCAGCCGCCCGCGCCCTGGGATCCCGCGGAGTTCGGCGAAAGAGGCGGCCCTCCCCATTTTGGTGAAGCTGCTGAATTTTGCCTGGCGTCGGCTGCGTGTTCCTCGGAGTTAGGACGGCCTCTGTCCGTCCTGCGGGCAGCCTCGTCGCTTCCCGCGGCGGCTCGTGTGAAACGCCGTCGGCTCCCGTCACCGGCTGTCGCCGCTTCCCGCCGAGGTCGAGCGCGGAGCTGCCACCCGTTTCCCCGAGCAGGGCAGGCCGTAAAACACGCTTTGTGAGCGCTCGCTACGGAGTCCCCGCCGTGAGGCGGGCGCTGTGCCGCGAGCTCGTTGGGAATCATTCCTTTCCGTCCCCTTCGGGAGGTTTTCCTCGCTGTTTTGCGGGGCTTGTTGCAAAGCGATGGGCCCAAGGCAGGACGCGGGCCACGGCTTCGATGATCTACCTTTCCCCGAGGCGCCTTGTGCAGGAGCCTCGGGACGATCCTGCGTGACCCGCGCCGGGACGTGGTGCTCCTGCCGCTTGGCACCCCCCCGTAGCCTGGCTCCAGGCTCGCCGCGTACCTCACGCCTGGGCTAGAGAGCTGCCCGGCGCGCAGGCGCCCGCTATTAAACGTGCCGGCTCCCCCCGAATCGCCGTTGTACTCCGGCGCCGTCTCTGGGAGCGCGTCCCATTTGAATGTTAATGCGTCGAAGATGAAACCGGGCTGATTAAATTTTAGACTTGCAAATGGATTTGGTAAATAGATGTTAGGAAAGGCGGGACAGAGGCTGCCTGCCTTGAGAGCAGATACAGTAAATAGCAGCACTTTGTGATTAGGTGAGAGATTCACTCTCGGAAAATGAGTGTCTCTCGGGGCTGTTTTCTGGTGAGAAATCCTTTAAGTAAATAAATTTATGGCAGTTTTTCTTTTCCCAAACAATGAAAAAAGGTGCCTGGGCTGCTCCTCCCGGGCTGTCTGCAGATGGCTGAACGGGAAACGAAGGAACGGGCGGCCGGGCTGGAAGGGAGCCCCGCTCGGGTGCCGCGGCGAGGCAGCGGGCGCTCGCACCCGTCGTGGCAGCGTCCCGAGGGCAGCGGGACGGGGAGCCGTGGCGCTCGCAGCCTCTCCCGCCGCTCTTGCGCGGCGGGCCGGGCCGGGGAAGCTTTTGTGGGAAGCGGCGATGGCAGCGGGTCCCGGCGCTGCCGCGGATGCCACACGCGGTAGGACGGGTCGCCGAAGGCTCGCCGAGCCGGGAGGGCGGCAGCGATGCCTTGAGCATCGGTCGTTGCTGTAGGCGGGCGGCAGAGCCAAGGCGGGGAGCGGAGGTGCAGCCCGCAGGAGAGATCCTTCCCTGGTGCCCGTCCCTGGCAGCGGCCGCCGTCTCGGTCGTTGCTGGGGCTGGGTTATTCCTGCTTGGCGCGCGGGCCTGCATTATTTTCCCCGTGAAAAAGAAAGCCTCTGTTCGAAATACCTTTAAAAATGCAGATAGCAGGGCAAACCGCATCAACCTCTGCGTATAATGTAGAGGAAGATTCAATAACAGTATTGTGTCCGTTCTTATCTGCAGCGGTATGAAATACTGAGAAGGGAGAAGAAGAGCTAAGCGGTGAGGCTGGAGCCTGGGTTTAGCACGTATTAAACCGTTTGTGTCGCGCTCCCCTGCGGAGCTCGAGCGTCCGGGGCTGCTCCAGCCCTGAAATCCGGAGAGAAGCTCAGCGCAGGCAGGCGGCGTCCGAGGGGCGAGCGCTGCCGAGCTGCCTGGCGGCGGGCGGGTGCTTCCCTCGGAGCCGCTTCCCTCCGCGGCAGAGTCTTCCCCGTCGTGGTGCGATTTTCGGGGCGAGCCGGCTTTCCTAGCCGCGGCTGGGGGGGGACGCTGCTCCCGGAGGTCCTTTCCTTGGCGTCTCTGCCCCGTGGCCTGCCTGGCCGTCGGCTGTCGAAGGGCGCATGGCCACNAGCCGCTTCCCTCCGCGGCAGAGTCTTCCCCGTCGTGGTGCGATTTTCGGGGCGAGCCGGCTTTCCTAGCCGCGGCTGGGGGGGGACGCTGCTCCCGGAGGTCCTTTCCTTGGCGTCTCTGCCCCGCGGCCTGCCTGGCCGTCGGCTGTCGAAGGGCGCGTGGCCACGCTTTCCAGTCCCGTTGCCCTGCTGAGCATCTCCTTGCCTGGGTGGGGGTCTCGCGCTTTGGGAGATGAGCTGGGGCGCTGGGACGTCACGGCCGCGGCGGCTTACCCTTCCGCTGCGGCTGCTGGGCGTCCATCGAGAGTTATGCTTCCTATTTACCCGCCCGAAATCTCCGTCGCTTTTCTTTTTCCGTTATTGAAACATACATCGTTTGTTCGTTAAAGGATAACCTCCAAATTATGCTGGCTCTGGGCGAACGAGGCTACGCTGTCCGCTCGCGTTAGCGGGGATCGATATCGCACCGTGCCTGCTGCCGCTGCTCGGGAGGAGCCGGTGCTAAATCCTCACTCCGTCGGGGCGGGCGGAGGGGTGCCGTGCCTGCGGGCGGCGCGGGCGGCACCGGCAGCGCGGGGTTTTCGTTCGGTGAACCAGGGGGACGCCGCTTGAGGTGGGGCTGGGCACGCGTAGAGCACCTGCGTGTTGCTTGCCGTGGGACGGTTATCGGACGGACGGATGGAGGTGCCTGGCAAAATTCCCCGGAGGAACAACTTGAGTCAGTGGAAATAACATTTCAGGTGGTAAGTTGGGGGCGGGGCAGGAAAAAATAAAGTTACCCCAAACGAGCAAAGCGGTTGAGGTTTCTCCTGGCCGGATTCGGGAGCAGATTGCTCAGGACCACGCTGGGAGCCGCGGAGGAGCCCGACACGTTAATGCACGCTGTGTTTGCCGGCAGTGGGGCTCGGCGTTCCGTACAGGCTGGCCGGGTGCCAGGCTCCGTAGCGTGTTAAAGCCCGCCTTCTCCAACGCGTGGCTCGGGGGCTTGCTCCAGCCCTGGGAACCCTCCCGTTAACGGCAGGGGACGCGGCTGGGCCCGCGCCCAAGG
>VZSC01011100.1:18117-56193 GCA_013398225.1 Steatornis caripensis | reverse complement strand
GGGGTCCTCTTCGCGGCGGCGGGGCCGCCGGGTTCAGGGCTCTGTTACTGCCTCCTCGGCTGCCGGCGGCGCTTTGCGAGCGCACCACGGGCGGGTTCTCGCCGGCTTGTGAGTACGTTCATCTCGGTGTCGCGCTCTCTGTTACCGCGGGACGGGAAGGTAACTGTTGGCGTTACGGCTCAAACCGGCCCCGGCATAGCTCAGAAGCCTGAGGCTGCTGCTTCCCTGTCCCTGCCTGCGGTTGGGGTGACACCCCGCCGGCGAGCGGCCAGCACCCTCCCGGGATGTGCCCAGCACCCTCCCGGGATGCGGCCAGCCTGCCGCGCCAGGGCCGGCCGGCACCGGCCGGGTCTCGCCGACGTCTCGGCACGGCTCTGGTTTCCAAGGTGACTATCTCCTTCCCCAGCCTTTGAACTCCAAGGTGATTTTGTTGTCTCTGAACACCACGGCGGGTCTGCGGGCGTTTCCCCGCGCCGTGCTGAGACGGCTCTGCTGCCCGCGTTGTGTTTCTCAGTCCGATCGACAAAGCGCTCGGTCAGATAAGGCTGAGTGGCATTGTCACGCGCTTAATAAATAAAAAATCGTCTCTCGGTAACAAATGGGCTCAGCGGTGTCGAGAAAGCTCCGAGGTTTTTTGCTGCCGGGTGTTCTCCTCCTGCAGCTCGGCCCCAGGCGGGCAGAGGAAAGGGTGAACGCGAACGAAGCCCCTTGGCGCCGCGGGGGCTTGCGACACCGACAGGTTGCTCTCGGCAGAGGTGGACGGGGCAGGACAGCGAGGGGCTTGCCTGGGCTGTCGGGTCGCATGCCCTGGAGCCGCAGAGGGCGGTGGGATGGGGGACCTGTTGCGGGGCGGGGGGCGCTCCGCTTGCCCCTGCGGCGGTGGCGCTCAGTCGTCTTCCCTCGTAGATTTTTATCAGTGATCGTTTGTGAATGGTGGCAAGCGAAGGGAAAGGCAAAAAAGAACCAGCCGAGGGGGTTGAAAGTCACCCTTCGAGGGCGATTTCATTGTTGCGAGCTGAGTGGCTGAACCTACGCGCAACGCAGCGTCAAGCAAACGCCTGAACCGCGCGAGCTCGTCGGGCCTCCATCCCAAAACGCCGGCATGCCCCTCGGCCACGCAACGCCGCGTGCTTGGCCCGCTGCACCCGTTACCCCCTGGGCCGTTTCCGCAGCCCCTCGCACGTTTTGCCAGCCCTATCTCGGGTTTGTTTGCCGCTGCGCCTCTTCCCGGCGCCGCTGCAGCTCGGTGCCTGAGGGCTGGGTGCTGGGGGCCGCTGGGTGCTGGGGACCCCTCGGCCGCCGCCGCAGCGACCTGTATCGCGTTGTCGTGTCCTCTGCCGCGAAACCCCCTGCCTGGGGGTTAATTCAGCCCTGGTCTCAGGCTCAGCCAGCCAGGGGTCGTCGCTCCTCTGTGAGGCAGGCCACGATAATCTGCTTATCTTCGAGTCCATCGCGCTGTCGCAGCCCCTTCTGCCCGTGGAGAATTAGTGCGGTGCCGTTGGGGATTACAAGTGCGTGTCCCCCCAAACCCTGACCTCCCATAAACCTCTCGAGCCTTGGTGCCCGAGCGATGCGCTGCGGGGAAGTCGTGCCAAATGCGAATAGCACCGGGCCGTAAATCCCTCCTCCTGCCCTTCAAAGCCTGTAATTTCTGTTCCCCCGGGCGGCAGCACGTGCTGTCGCAGGGATGTTTGCCAGCCCCGGCGGCGGTGAGGTGCTGCCCGCCCCAGGTACGGACCAGCCGACAGCCGGAGCACCCTGTGGCTGGGAAAAGCGCTGCTCCATGCCGCTCCCCCCGGCTCCGTGTTCGGCGAAGGAGGACGAGGACACCCGCCGTGGCACGGGCACCTTCCGCGCCGCCCACCTCCGGCCGCGTCCGGCTCAGTGTCACCACGGAGGGGGTGCCAGCGCCTGCTGCCCTCTGCTTTGCAGCCCTCCGCTGCGCGAAGCGAGGCTCGCCCCGGCCTGCTTTTACCTGGCGCGTTCGCCTGGCACCTCGCACCGCCCAAGCCCTCCCCGCGGGCCCCCGCTGAGCCCGGCGCGCAGCGTGCCGCGCGCGGAGAGGAGCTTTTGGCTCGGGCTCTGCCATGTCAAGAGGGTTCAGCTAATCCAGCAGAGCTTCCCGACGCGTCGCCCGAGGCGCCCGCCGGTGCCGTGCTGCAGATCTGCAGTTTAATCCTCGTGCTTCTGGCGTTTGCAGCCTCAGCAGAGTGCGCGCCGGAAGAGCGGCTTTTCGGGAGGGTGCTCAGCAAAGTGGGCTTTGTGGCTGCGTGTGGCTTGGGGCAGGGAAACGGCTAAAGGAGGAGGGGGCCAGGCGCGGGCAGCGCTGCTGGAGCGGGGCGCCGGCCAAGCCTCCCGTGCTGCGGAGAAGCCCGGCGGCGTGACGGTGATTGCCGCGCGCGTCAGCGCTGCTTCCCCCTCTGTGAGCGGGTTTCAAAGGCGGCTCTCCCCCTTGCCCTTCTTCAGGAAGNTGGCTTGGGGCAGGGAAACGGCTAAAGGAGGAGGGGGCCAGGCGCGGGCAGCGCTGCTGGAGCGGGGCGCCGGCCAAGCCTCCCGTGCTGCGGAGAAGCCCGGCGGCGTGACGGTGATTGCCGCGCGCGTCAGCGCTGCTTCCCCCTCTGTGAGCGGGTTTCAAAGGCGGCTCTCCCCCTTGCCCTTCTTCGGGAAGGTTTATATAAAACTCTAATTACGGTAGCGCTGTGTAAGATGCTCATTACACCTGCTGAACAAACGGCAGCCGCACGCGCGACACGAGCGCGCTGTGGAATATCAGGGTGACGCGATCCTCCCGGCGCCGTCTGCCGTGTCAGCTCCCCCAGCGCCGCGTGACGCCTCAATTCGTGCCGGAGATCGCGGGCCGTGCCCTNCTCTAATTACGGTAGCGCTGTGTAAGATGCTCATTACACCTGCTGAACAAACGGCAGCCGCACGCGCGACACGAGCGCGCTGTGGAATATCGGGGTGACGCGATCCTCCCGGCGCCGTCTGCCGTGTCAGCTCCCCCAGCGCCGCGTGACGCCTCAATTCGTGCGGGAGATCGCGGGCCGTGCCCTACGACGAACGTTTAAACGAGGCGTTCAGACGAGTGAGATGCCAAGGAAGGGACCGGCTTATCCCTCTGTAGCAAAACATCCCCGGCGCGCCTGCTAGTAATAATCCTGCAGATGCTAAAGCCCGGTTTCCGAGCGAGCGTCGCCCTGCCCCGCTGGAGCCCCGGCGGCATGGGGGCACGGAGTGGTGGATGCGCTGGTGCCGGACTCCAGCTCACGTTTTGGGGCAGCCAGCAGATGCCTTCGGGGACTGGTTTTTGGTGGGTTCTCAAACGCAGGTTCCCCAGCTGTCAGTTTTCCCCCTGCGGAGTCAGACCCCGGGGCGCGGGCCGGGCCCCCTGCCTGCGTGTGGTGCTTGCCCCCGCNCGTTTTGGGGCAGCCAGCAGATGCCTTCGGGGACTGGTTTTTGGTGGGTTCTCAAACGCAGGTTCCCCAGCGGTCAGTTTTCCCCCTGCGGAGTCAGACCCCGGGGCACGGGCCGGGCCCCCTGCCTGCGCGTGGTGCTTGCCCCCGCGGAGCCGCGACTGCTTTGCGACGGAGGGCGTTACACACGAGGAGACGGTGGGCTGAGGCGGGGAGCGACGCGGTGACGGCAGGAGCCGTTGCTGCCTCTCCCAGAGGCTCTTGCACGGTCGGTGCCGGGGCAGCGGCACGGTCAGCCGCGGCAGGGCTGGAGGTGGTCGCGGTGGCACGATGCAGCGAGCGGCGTTCGAGGACAATACGGCGAGTAATCGGTGAGCGGAGGAGAATAAATCTCCGGCATTAGAGGTGGATGTACAGTGCTGCAAAGCAAAGAACCAATATAACAGCCTGCATAACACCGTTAGTCTGGGGCCGAGGCGTTTGATGTAGGGCGGGAGATGGCGTGAGCCAACAGGTCTCTCCTTTATTTTTTTTTCCTTGCATTTAATACGGTGTTCTGGCTGCCGCTCGCTATGCTCTATGTGTTTTATTGTTTTGCTCACCCCGAGAGGGAAGGTGCTGGAGCTTTGATGAATGGACGGAAGGGTCGGGCCGGCAGTCGCTGCGGCTTCCCTGTGCCGCCTGCCCTGCGGAGCCGGCTCCCGCGCAGCCGGGACGTGGGATGGGGTCCCTGGGGCTTCACGGAGTGCGGTGGGACATGGTGGCACCCGTCCTGTCCCCTCGCAGGACTGAGCCGCCACCGCCCGCCAGCCGAGCATCGCTTTCCCTCCTGGCCACTGCCGCCGCCTCCTCTGTCCCGGGCTGCTCCCGAGCTCCGGCCGCCGTGGTGGCCGGGGCCGGATCCGGATCCATCCTGGTTCCCTGCGCTAGATCTCCCCCAGCGCTTTGCCCCTCCCGAAGCTGCCTGCCGGGCGCTGCGGCAAGGCAAAAGGATGGCACGCGGTCCTGGGGCGTCCCCCGCTCTCCCGCCCTCTCGCCCGCCTTGGCGGCAAGGGCACGGCATCGGCACGGTGGTCTGGTCCCCGGGGCGCGTCCGGGCTTGGCCAGGGGTGCCGGGTCAGCGTGGCACGGAGCCGGCAGGAATGGGAAGGTTTGCAGAAGCGGCTGAGCGAACCTCGTAAGAGCGAGCCGGGGAAGGAGCTACCGACCGAGAAAGCAATTTGGGAAGGCAAGTGTAATCTGTGGATCTGAATATCCGCAAGTGAAATAGGAGGAAAGATAAAAGGAGCAAAAAGTCAGGGAATCCAAGCGGCGGCGCTTGCACTTCAAAGGGCAAGGGAGCTGGCTTATAGATTTACCACCAGTCGCGACTGTGCCGCCGCGGAGCCAGCATGGGAGAGAGAGCCGGGGACGCGGACGAAAGGGAATTTGAAAAGCAGAATTTAAGATGCGTGTTTCCCCCTGGGTGAAATTACGCACAGAAATATTCTGGCAAAATGCGAAAGGGACCGAGATGAAAGGACAGCGCGGAACATGCATTGCAAATGACATCCGTCCAGGAGGGACGGGGTTGGGGGGGGGGTACGCGCTCTGCAGGTCCGCAGCCCGCATTTCCAGTGCTGCTTCGGAGGCTGGAGGGGCAGGGGCACAGGCTGGGCGTCAGCTTACGCGTAGCTGCCCCTTGGGCCCCCCCAGCTTCTCTCGGCGCTCCGAGCGAGAGGCATTGATTAGAGGTGGGCGAACGGCGCAGAAGCGGTCTGGGGCTGCTCGCGTGAATCCGTGGGTGCAGGAAGGCTCGCCGGGGCCGGCTGAGTAACAACACGGTGTCGGCGAACGAGCTGTCCCGGGAGCAGGCGCGTGGCGCGGGGGCAGGCGATGCCCTGGGCGCTGCAACCTGGCTGAGGATGGAGGCAGGAGAGAGGGGCAGCGCTGCCTGCGCTCCCTGCCCGCGCGCCGTGGCGCTGGGGCTGGCCGCTCGCTCGGCACCGTCGCTCGCCCAGGCCGCGTGCCCAGGCCGCGGAGGGCTTCGTGCGCAAAAGCCAGGAGAGTGGAAACAGAGGCACCCCGGCGGCTCGGGCAAGGTCGCTTTTGCTTGCTGCTGAAAGTGCCGGGCAATAATAATCGAGATTTACCGCTCGGCAATCACCATAGCAACGTCGGAACACAAGCGGGACAGGGATGCTCTCCTGCGGAGCCGGGAGGGCGGGCGCCCGCGCGGGGGGCTTCGCGTGCCTCCTCCCTGCCGTCGCTCAACCCACCCCAGGCGAAGGCAGAGGCTGAGCAGGGCCTGGCGGGAAGGAAAGCTGGGTTTAAACGGCGAGGGCAGGAGCTCTTCCAGCCGCCGCCGAGCCCTGTCTTGCTGCAGAAATATCGGAGGTGAAGGCGGCCCCCTGCATGGTGATGCTCGGTCCTGTCCCCGTCGGCTCAGCTCGGCCGCCCCTCAGCCCCTGGCCTGCTCCTCGGCCGCCGCCGGCCCTCACCGCCTCCGTTCTGGATGCAAATAGTGTGTGGAAAGAGGACGCTGGGTCTTCCGCGCTGGCTCGAACCATGGGTCGCTGGCGCTGGTGGGGCACACGGCTCCTCCCCGGTGCCGGGTAGCTCTGCAACGAGGAGCGCTCGCCTGGCTGGTGGCGCCAGGTGTGCCTGCCTCGCTGGCCGTGCCTCGCCACGCGGCCCCCGGCCCCAGTGGGGTGAGCTGGGGGGGCTCAGCGTCCCCCGCAGAGCGGCTCTGCTCCGCGGAGCCCGACGGTCTCTGACAGTGCATTGATAGTGGCTATTAAGGCCCGAGATTGCTCTGGCCTCGGCCGGCGTTGTGCATCGATGTCAGCGCGCTGGCTCCCGGTGCACGCTGGCGCGGGGCGCAAAGCCAGCCCAGCCCCTCGCACCCCTGCGTTCCAGTTTGGGGCCGGGGGGGAGCGGGATGCTCTTGCTGGAGGGGGCGTTTCTGCCGTGACTCGGTGCTGGGAGAAATTACAGCCTCGTATTTGTCGGCGAGTACGGGAGAGTCGTTGAAAGCGGGCAAAGCTCTCCACCCATCTATCGAAGCGCCTGCGGTTCGGGGTAGAGAGCGAGCACGAAGGGAGCAGGGAGACTGGGAACGGGTGGACAGACACAGGGAGAATCGTTCCGGCGATTTACGGAGCTGGGACGTGAGGGACGGAAGGAGACGACTTCTGTGGCGCACGGCACACGCCTGGCACGCGCCGCGCGGAGCTGCCCGGGCTGGGCCCCCCCCTCCGCGGAGAGCGCGGCACGGAGGACAGACCCTCTGCCGCTCTTGCGCCGTGCTGGGGCTTGCCCGGAGACGGGAGTTGGGGGTGCGTTTCCCGAGGAGAGGCTGGAAAAGCAGCGTGTGGCTGTGAAGGGGCAGACGAGGCGCTATGTGCTGGAGAGGAGCTGCGGACTGCCGGCTGCTCCGCGCGCTGGGCCGGTGCCGGGCTGCAGGGGCCGAAGCAGCTCGCGGAGTTAGCAAAAGCCTTTATTTTACATTTGATACCGTGCTCAGATCGATACGGATTCCTCAAGCGACTCGGGGGCTCGTAGTCTCCTGATTAGCTGTCCCTTTATCCAGTTAGGTTTTTCTTATCTGGAGTAATTGTTGTTGCAGAGTACGTCCACGGCTGCGACGCGACCTTAGCGGCAAGGGCACGCCG
Organism: Steatornis caripensis; assembly: GCA_013398225.1. Taxonomy (NCBI): domain Eukaryota; kingdom Metazoa; phylum Chordata; class Aves; order Caprimulgiformes; family Steatornithidae; genus Steatornis; species Steatornis caripensis. The sequence goes on along the minus strand of VZSC01011100.1, from coordinate 49,127 downwards.
ACGCGGTGCTCGGAGCGGCTCCCCGGGCCTGCCCCCCCCCATCCCGCCAGCCCCTCTGCGTTATCTCCCTGTAAATTGTTTCTGAAAGCTTTTGTTGCCTTCCCAAGGTGAGACGGGGCGGTCGGGAAGGTGAATGTATAAATCTCAGCCGCTCGAAGGCCCCGGCAGCGGCTGGAGCGAGGAGGAGGAGGAGGGCTGTTTACTGTGGCCGCTTGCGTGTCTCTGTGGGCTGCGGTCTCCCTCCGGCGTCTCTCTTGCCCCCCGTACTTTGCTGGGAGTTGCTGTTAACCGGCGCGGCCCGTGAGCCTGGTGCAGCCGCGGCGGCTTCGACAAGCGCGCGCAAGATGCTCCGGCCCGAGGTGAGCCAAACTGGAAATAAATTGGTGGTTAAATAAAAAGCGTCTCCAGACGCGACAGTGATGAATGAGGGAGGCGAAGGGGACGCGGGGAGGTTGCTCCTTTCTCGAGATGCCGACGAGCGCCTCGGCTCTCCTCGGCGGCACCGCCTGGGATGCTCGCTGCCCGGCCGGCGCCGCCGTTTGCCGGCGCGGGAACGCTGTGTCTCGGGGTTGCGGGCGGCTGCGCTTCGCTGGGACTTCATCCCTCCCTGCTGCCGCCCTTCGGATGGGGCCGCTCGTTTGCCCTAATTAGACCACGGAAACAAACGCGGGGCGGACGGCAAAGGCGAGGTGCGCTGGGTCGGGCTCAGCACCAGCCCGCAAATGCCGCCTGACGCCGGCGCGGGCTGCGCCTGGGAAACAAACGGCTCCGTTCAGTTCAACGCGTGCGTGCGCTGCTCCGCAGTGGCCGCCTCCGAGGGGCCCCTGCCAGCTCCTCCTCTTTGCCTTCACTGGAAAAATCGGAGCCGCGGGTTTTTCTCCTGCGGGATGCCCAGCTCCGGCTCCCCGTCCTTCTGCAGAAGGTGCCTGGAGATGCAACTGGGCGGCCTTTCCCAGAAGGGAGGAGACCTTCTGCCGGGAGAGCCCTCCTTGCTCTGCCCTCGGAGTTTCCTGGCCGTGTTGGGGCCACCGGCTCCGTGTTTCGTACGTGAAGCACCTGCGGCGTCGCTGGTGCCTGTGCTCGGCGCGATGGCGGGAGCCTGGCTGAGCCGGGGCTGCTCCGGCAGCCGTGTCGCCGGGCCGGTACCCGGCCACAGCATCGTCATCCTCGCCCCTGCGCCAAGTTCTTCCGTGCTTGTCACGTCGCGGGCGCCCTGCGGCGGGCGTCCGTGTCACAGGTGCAGGCACCCGCGTGAGTGCCTCGAGGTGAGCTCCGAAGCCGGGGGCACGGCGTGGGGTGAAGGAGCCTCTCGGGGCCTCGGCCCGGGGGGAAAGGAAGGTCCTTGTCTTGCCGGGACTCCGGAACTTGTCCCTTGTCACTCCCAGGCATCCTCTGGCTGGGGGCAGAAAATACGTGCGCTTTCCTGTAGTACCACGTTCTGAAAAAAAGGCAAACTCCGTCCTGTGCCCGCGATTATTTTATTATGCAGTGCTAATGAAAAATACACTTGAACATCTAAAAAAGGCCTATGGTAAAGAGTTACTTAATGGAATAAATCACTTCAAGTTAAGCAATTATCCCCTCGATTTTTTTTTCTTTAAAACACCAGTTGGCTGAAGGCGCTTCAGCCGCGCGTTCAACAACCACGGTGCGAGTATGGCGAGCGGCGCCGCTCCCCGTGCCGGCCGCGGTGCGGGCAGGGCTGCGGCTCCGCCGACAGCGGAGGTGTCGCTCCAAATCAAGGCCGGCTTTGCCGGGAGCGGCGTGTGGCGCTGCGAGGCTGAGCACAGCCGCGGGGCTGTCCAGAGCCGACACTTGTTCCCGTCGCCCGTGCCCGCCCCAGCGTGCGGCGGCAGGACGGCTGTGCCACGCTCGTTTGCGGGACAGCTGGTAGGAATGCTGGGATGTATCCGCCTCGTCCTGCTCCGGGGCTGTGGGCCGTGCCTCTCGACGCGGTCTCCCTCGTGCAGTGGCGCCTGGCCCCAGCCCCGCTGCGGGGATGGGGTCCCCGTGCCGCCGGCGTGCCCCGCTGGTGCCAGCTCTCCGGTCAGCGCAAATATCAGCGAGGCAGCACCCAGCCCCGTACCCCCGCCGATTCCACCCTCCTCCGGCTTATTTGTTAAATATCCTGTAATTATATAGAAATAAAAGGCTCCTACAGATTAGTGGGTAATTACACTTAATAGGAACAAAATGAATATTCCTGGTTAAGCGTTTGGGTTTGGGAGACAGATGGCACATAACCCCGCGTTTCCCCCCTGACGTCGCAGCGGCGACGGCGTGCTAATTAACCAGTTGCTTTCTGGCTCTTACCCAAAGGCATTAATTGGTTAACCGTCCCTGTGCGCCCGCGCAGGCGGCTTTGCGGGTAACTTACGTGGCGGCGTCCTTGAGGCGGGCTCTCTGGAGGGTTTGGGGCGGCGCGTTGGGTGCCTCGGCCGGCGGGTGCGTCGTTCCCCGCGGCCACGGCCGCCTTGTGCCGGCCGCGGCGAACGTCGCTGGCGTTAGCCGTTCCGACGCGCCCGGTCACTTGAACGAGGCGGCTGCTGGTGGCAGCGTGACAGGCGATCTCCAGAACTGCTTGTAGTCTTCCGCAGACGTTCAGCTGCTCCCATCCAGCTCCGTCGCAGACGAAGGGGCTCCTGTTACCTTGAGATCCTTCTGTCCCCGGTGTCGCAAACCGATGCTGGCACGCGGCCTGGGCGCGCTCCGAGCGACAGCGCTCGCGACGCTACGCGTTGCGTATGGCGCGGCGGCGGGCCGGGGCGCTGTTGGAGGGTCCCTGTCGGAGGCAGGCTTGGACGAAGAGTTGGCCCTCGGGGCTTCAGCAGGCTCTTCGTGGAGGCACCCGCACAGGAGTTACCGCTGCCGTCGGGGGCCCCTCTGAATGCAGGCGCTGTGGTGTGTTCAAATAACGTTAATAAACACGCCAGAAGCCACAGGGAGAACTTGGTGTTTGCTGCAAATTCAGCGTCTGAGCAGAGGCATCGTCTTGTCTTCCACAGTTTAACAGCGTTCCTAATTTTGTGTTTTAGCAGATTTCCCCTGGGGCCCCGGAACGCCTTTTTTTTTTTTTTTTTTTCATTCGAGGCTATTCCCAATTACCCGCCGTGCCTCTCGAGAGCTGGCTCCCGGTTAAACGCGCGCGCGACTGACTCGTCTGGAGCCACGCGAGCTGCCAAGACGCACGCCGCCTCGGCTGCCCCGGCCCCGTCCTCGCGTTGCCTTAATGAAACCCTCGCCCCCCGCGCCGCTGGGAATTCACCGGGGCTCTGCTCTCTGTGCGTGTGTGTATATATATCTGTATGTATAATTCATCACGGCGGCCGCGGAGCCTCTCTTCTCCTTTGAGGAGCTCGGCAAAGCGGCGCGCTCGCCGAAAAATCTTTGTGAAAAATAAGTTTCGCCAAGAATAATCAAACCGCGTCGGGCAGCTGCTGCCGTTTAGTCCCCACGGGGTACGGGGCCCCGCACAGGGCGCATGGAAAAGCGGGCGTAAGGGGAAAACGCCTCGCTCGGTCTAACGGGCTCAGCCCGTAGCCGCGCTCCGCGAACGCTCGGCCCCGCGCCTCGCCTCTCGGTCGCTGCCCTCGTGGGCGCCGCTGCGGGCACGCGTGCTTTCTGCGGCCCCGGTGGGAGACGGTGCGAGAGCAGACGCGGTTGCGTGGTTAAAAGCGGGAGCGAGTGGATCGCGCGGCTGCTGGCTGGGGATTCCCGGGGCGCGCGCTGGGGAGGAGGCTTCTGCTTTGATGGTCTTCTCCTTAACCATTCTGAAACCAGGTGTTTCTGACGAAGATGGACGTGGTTTTCTTGACTTTGCGAGGATTTTTCTTCACGTAAAACCGGGAATCTTGTCACAGCGGGGAACGGAAAATACCGGAATAACAGATAAAAATGGAAAGCTCGAGCTGCTGCAGTCCGGCGGAGAATAAAGCCGAAGGTCTCTGAAGCGAGGCCCGACGCTCCGGGACTGGCTTCATCCTGCCGCGCGCGTCACGTCCGCCCGCCGCTGCCTGCCCGGCACCAGCCGTGCCGCGGGCACCCGTCCGTCGCCCCTCGTTTCTGAACTGCCCCGGCTGGGTGTATCGGCGTCTTTGCCACCACCCGATTTCCCGAGAAATGAATTAGCGTCCCTGGAACGGAAAGCGGACGGCTTGAGCGCGTGCTTTGGCCTCTCGCGCTCTCTTTGCCCCGCTCCCCGCGGGTTTTGGTGGGCTGAGCACCCGCGCCCTGCTCCCCGCCCCCAGCCCAGCGCCGCTCGGGCTCCCGTACGGGCAAGGGGAGCTTTAGCCGCGTAATGAATTTAGATTTAATTTGCAAGTGAAAAAGATCGTTTTCTTTTGTAGCTTACGCTGCAGCCCAAACGTCTAAGCTTCTAGGGTTTAAGTCTAATTAACTGCATTTCACAGCTTATTTAAAGAAAAGAATGGAGGCATTAAAATTGTAAAATCTAATTTTTAAGTAAATCTTTCAGCACAAAATTAATGTCGCAGTCTCCCAGCCGCCTTGGCAATATATCTCTTGTCTTCAAATTTCAAAACGAGCTTTTGCAAACACGAAATCATTCATTAGACCGTCTGGTAAGAGGATAAATAAGCGCCTCTTCGCACGCAAGAGCGCCCTGTTTGCCGTTTCGCGAGAGACGGCCCTACTCCGCCTGACGCCAAGCGGCCGACGGGATCCCCGCGGCGGGCGGTGAGGGCCAGCGGCCCTGCAGCCGCGCTGTCCACCGTTACGAGCAGCGAGGGGCGAAAGCCCCCCACCCCGCAGCATCGCCCCGCGAGTCTCGGCCGCTCTGCTCGGCCTCGCGTCGCTGTCGGGGAGCCCCGGGGGGGAGCCCTGCCTGCCCCCTGTTCCCCCCCCGAACTCATCCAAGGGAGCTCGTTTATGCCCTCGTTAAAAAGGAATAGATCGCGTGGAACCAAAACCTATTATTTTTACAACTCCGTTTTTATATCGCTTTTTAGAACCCCGGTGATTTCTCTTTCTTTTTCGTGATTAAAGTCACATAATTAATCGTGGGAGCGATGCGTTTAATACTAATCACATAATTACTTCTGCGGACGATGGCTCCGGACCGGCTGGTTTGACCTTGAGTGGGCTCTGGCCGCTCCGCCGCGCGGCGGGAAGCGGGCGCCCGGGAACGCAGCGTCCTCTTGGGCCCCTCCGCAGCCTCCGCTGGGGGTCGGCCGTTCGTTTCCTTTGCAAAAGCCCGCCGTTGTTCTGTAAAGATCGTGTTCCGTGCTCGCGGCGCCTCTTCCCAAGCTGGGTCGGGCGCTGATCCTCGCCGCAGCCCCCGATGCGGGGGAATGGCCGGATTCGGTGGCGGCGCTGGGTCATCTTCCCTCCCTGGCCCGAAACGAAAGGCAGCCGCCGATGCGAAGAAGCGCGTTAATTAACAGCGGGACGCCAAGCGCGGGAGAGGAGTCGTTAGCAGTTCGGGAGCGTATGGCAAAACGATGCTCGTTAGCGCAGCCCGCAGTCCCGGTCTGACAGCGCGGCGCGGTGAGGCTGACGGATGGTTTGGTGGCGCCGGAGCGGGTCGCCAAACAGCGCCTCGGCAGCGTGCGGGCGGAAAGCGGCTCCCCGGCATCCTGGGGGTGGGCAGCACCGACCAGCGGATGGCTCCGACGGGCATTCCGACAGGGAAACTTGCACCGAAACCTTTCCAAGAGCCCGTTCAGAGCGCCTGATTATCGCCTGGCAACTGATTAATTATAGGTGCGAGAGCAGCGGCGAAGCGAGCGTGCCCCCGCTCCGTGCCGCAGGCTCGTCCTGTGCCGTGTGCTGCGGGGACGGCCTAGAGCCGCCTCGCGGGCGCCGGGGGCGTTCCAGGGAAATAACGACCCGCAGAGGGGCCGCCGTGAACCACGGTCCCTGGCAAACGACTGACGGAGCCGGGCCCTTCCTTTCCATTTTGGTTTCGCACAAGGGAGAAACGAAGAGCGGCTGAAGCCTCGTTCGAGGCCGGGGAGCGGAAGCGACGCGAGCGTGGCGCTCGGCCCGCAAAGCTCCCAGGCAGCGGCGGCGGCGGTGCCGCAGCCAGTCGTTGCCCTCCTGGGCGCTGCTTTGCGGAGGGACGGGCGCGGGGCTGTTTCCCTCGGACGATGTGGGGTCTGGGCTCATCCTAGCAAGCAGAAGCCGATTTTTGCAACGCTGCGCGCGGCCTGTCCGGCACCTGCCGAGCTGCGGCTGCGCCTCCGGGCCAGGCTCACGCCTCTGAGCGGGGCATAATCCTGCCGGGATGGAGAAGGGAGCGGGAGCAGCGCTTCAGATGACTCCTTGCAGTACCGCTGTTTCTTGCCGTGATTTTTTTTTTTTTATGTAGTTCCGAATTACAGTGCGGTTCTGCGGTCTCGGCTGCATTCCCGAGAATCGCGCTCTGTGCTAAATCAGTCCGTGGCAATCAGCGCTTTTCTAATGAATTCAGAATTCCTAATGGCGGGACGTTGCACTGCCTGTTTGTTTTCTCTCTGCCCTTGTCTTATTCCTCTGCGCTGGAAGCTACGTAAAATACATTAGATGCACATATGTGCTTTTTCCCTTTCTCCCCTCTGCAGACCTCATTGGAAGAGTTAATGGCGTGTTTCTGGAGTAATTAGAATGATTTAACCGGCCTCGTAACAAAGTTCTTCCGCAGAAGCAGCCGCTCCTCGCCCTCTGTGTCTGTCGTGTCTCGGCCAGAAGCAGCGGCGGAGGAAAACCGCGGCAGGCAGCGGAGGGGAAGAGCCGCCCAGCGAGGAGGCCGGGGCACGGGTACGCGGCAATTAATTAGGGCCGGGCGGCGGTTCGGCGGGGTCTGCCAACGCGCTAAGGCGAGGGTTTGGCTCTTGCGAGGCCGTGCGGCGGCGACCCCTCGGGCCCTTCCTGCGGAGCGCTCGGCGCGGCTTCGGCAGGACCGGGCGTCGTGCTCCCTCCCCGCGCATCCGGCCGGAGCCTCGCCAGCACCGGCACATTCGGGAATACGTGCAGGCTGGGATTCTCGGCCACGGGCAGGTGCTGGCTCTGCGGACGGCTGCGCCTTTTGAAGCCGTCGCGGCCTCCGGCTGCGTGCTGCTCCCCCGCTCCCGAGCACCCTGGGAGCAATCCCGAGCCAGCCCTGGCCAAAGCGAGCCCGGGGGCCCACGTCGGCGCGAGGAGGAGCCCGGCCCCGGCGCTGTACTTTGGCCCCAAGCGATGGGCTTGCCGCGGCGACCGCTCCCGCATCCCTGATGCCGACCGAAGGAGCAGCCGCGGGCGCGTGTTTCGGGGAGCGACGCCGGCGCGTGGCAGAGGCAGCCCCGCGGCCGTCGGTGCTTGCTTGGGGGGCGGGCTCGCTCCGTGCGGTGGGGGGACTGCGGTCGAGAGGCGCTGCCGGGCCGGGTCCCCATCCGTCCCCTCGCTCCGCAGACCTGCGTGGAGGCGCCGGGCCGGAGTCTGGCTTCGGAGTCCCCTCTCGTGCTCCCACCAGCGCCTTAGAAATTAAGAATCAATCCGATTATTCGAGCCCGTAAACAACATCATAAAAATAACATCAATTTGCACAGAAAGGCGCTGCATTAATGTGCCGAAATAACGATGCGCTTTTACAACATAAATTTACAATCAATCTTGCTTTTAACACCGTGAACCAACAGTTGGAGGAGGATCAATCCTGCGCCCGAATGACACGGCTGGAGTCAGAGGAGCCTCGGGGGTTATTTTTGGAAGCTTTTAATGGCAGCGCTGGCAGGGCTTTCGCCAACACGTCTGCCGGGGCTGCGTGCACNAGTTGGAGGAGGATCAATCCTGCGCCCGAATGACACGGCTGGAGTCAGAGGAGCCTCGGGGGTTATTTTTGGAAGCTTTTAATGGCAGCGCTGGCAGGGCTTTCGCCAACACGTCCGCCGGGGCTGCGTGCACCCAGCGCGCACGTTTCGGGCCCCCGCGGAGCTCGCAGCAAGGGCTGCCTGCGCACCGCGCACTTTGCTCTCCCTCACGGCGCCGGCGGGGAGCGGCGCGTGCCGGTGGAAGGGGAATACCCGAATGTCCGTAGCTACCGAAAGCAGGCCGGGCCGTTGGCTGGCGACCCGGCCGCCGGGAGGTTTGCTCCCGGAGGCCGTAGTCACGGGCTGGAGCACCCCGGCTCTCCCGGTCCCTCGGCCCTGCCCCAGCCTGGGAAGCGTGCGTGCCGGGAGAGGGCAACTGCGCCAGCCTCGCCGGGAAGCGTGCCTCTCCCGCGTCCCGCTTCCCCGTGCCCTGCAAGACGTGCTGGGCTCCTGGCGCCGACCGCTGCCGCTTGCCGCCCGGAGCCGCATCCTGCTCGTGTAATTTCCCGGAGTACCTTTCCAGGAAAGGTGCAGATCTCGTTGTCTCCGGCGTCCCCAGGGCCTGTCGCTACCGCTTTTTAGCTCGCCGGCTTTCTATATTTATTTATTATTTTTTCTTGTAAACGGGCGCCAGAATGGAATCTATGCTTATGGAGAGATTGATTAGTTAACCAACTCAATTATATCTGTAGCCGAGAGCTATATTGAGGAATGCAGCAAAACTATTGCTCTGTGCAGATCCATTTTGTTAAACAGCTGTGCGCCGGCCCGAGGAGGACAAGATGGAGGTTAAAAATGCTTCTGCGGTTCTGGAGGCACACGCGGCAGCCGGTGCCGCGGGCACCCCGAGCGCGGCGGGGACCGAGGCAGGCAAAGGGGGCCCCGGCCGCCACGGCTGAGCTGGGCTCCCTTCCTCAGGGCCCCCCCGGCCCCGGGAGAGGAGAAAAACCGTCCCCGAAGGCACACTGCCCCGCTGCCGCCTCGCTGCTGGGCGTTACGGCAGGCTCCGGTCAGCGCTTCCTAAATACTGAGCTGCGAGGTCTTCACGTGCTCCGTGTCCTGGGTTTGAAGCAGCAGGGATGGGTGACGGTCCCCGGCGTGGCGCTCGTGGGTGGGTCGCAGCGGCGGCGGGGCTCCGTTCGGCGTTCGAGCCCCGCTTTCCGCCCTCCGCCCGGCTACCGTTGAAACATTAACGGCTTCCAGGGAGCTCTGGCAGCTCCGGTACGGCGTCGTGAAGTTTGCTAGCGATAAGTCAATTCGGCTTTAACGGCTCGGTGCGGTCGGTGCTATCTGAGGGTCCGGGGCTCGCTCCCGGCCTGCTCTGGTTAACAAAGTACCCGGCCGGCAAAGATCTGCTGATCCAGCCACCCGGGGCTGTGTTACACGCCGCTCAGCGCCGCCGCAGAAGCAGCGTTAGCGGGGAAGCATCGATTTCGGCATTAGCCGGCTTCTACATTCAAAAGCAGACGACGCGAAGACCTTCAATTATCTTCAGAGCAGCTGAAGGGAAGGAAATTGGTCTTAGATGTGGTAAATAGACTCCGCGAACTCTCCTGACGCGTGCAAAGGTGCCCCCGAGGGAACTGCGGCTTCTTGCGTAACCGGTTGGCGCTTACTCGAAAGCGCGCTCGGAGTTCTCCAGATTCCACGGTGGGCCGCGCTGGTGCTGATCTGAGCCGGGAGTTTGTTAGTGTGCTTGGGACGATCGCTTTCGGGACGCGATGCTACCGTCGCGTTTCCTGGCGGGCCCGCCCCTGCTCGGGAGTGCCTGGGAAGAGAGGGACGTCCCCTCGAAAGCGCTCTAGGAGTTAGCGCCGCTCCGCTCTCCCTGGGGCCGGCCGCGCACATTGTCCGGCGTGAGGCCGCGCCGCTGGCTGCCCCGGCGCGCTCCGTCGGCGCCACGGCTCAAAAAACGGCAGTGGCCGCGGGGCTGCTTTCGGCAGCGCTCCTACGTCCTCGCACCTGCCGCGAAGGGCGTCGCTCGGGGCTCTTGTGTCTCTGAGGGTTTTGGGGTTTGGGGTTTTTTTCCGCTACCGTATTAATTGCCTGCGTAGGTTGGACCGGATTTTCCCCAGAGCGCCCGAGCAGCAAGGGAGTGCTTCGTAGGCTCCTGAACAATCTGCCTTTCCCCGCAGATGCTGCGCACACAACAAGTTTGTTCCTGAATTCTCTGGAGGCTGGCGGCCCCCGGCGCTCGCCGGCGCTGGCTGAGCTCTCCTCCCGGGGTGCCGTGGGGCAGCGCTCCCGCGGGAGGCAGCGCACCCGCGGTGGGAGCGCCCCGTCCCCTCCTGCAGGATGCCGCAGCCCCGAGGTCCTGGACCCCTCGGCGGCGGGCATCCCCCGGCACGGCTCTCCGTCTGCGCCTCTCCGTCCGCTCGGCAAAGGGCAAGCGTCTCTGACCCGGAGCCAGACGCGGGACAGGAGCACCCGGTCCTTGCCGGACCCAGCTGCCTCCTTGTCTTTTGTGCCACTGAGCGCGGCTCGACCGGCGGAGCGGTTCCGGGCAGTGCGAGTGCGTGCAGCCCACAGCGGGCATCAGGATGCCGTCTACTCGCAGTCGCGAGTGCCGCCGCGTTAAGGAACACGAGTAGCATTTCTGCGCTCGCTCTTACGCACGGGGCGACGGCGTGCCTGCCTCCCTGCGGGCCCCGTTTCCCCAGGTGCTGCTCCTTAGCAGGTTATTAGTGCTGGCGAGGAACGGGGCTCTCCCTGTGAGCCGGTACCGCACGAGGCAGGGGACACCAGCAGGAAAGCAACTCTGTTATCGTGCCGAGGCTTAAATAAGGAAAACCTGTTTAAAACGGGTTTTTTTCAAGCCCCGGTGGTTTCCCCAGCCCCAAAGGTTGTATCGAGCAAATATAGCCGATCTTTCCGACAAGGATTATCGACTGGGAGTCGCGCGCCGAGCAAACAGGGGTGGCAGTTTGATCTGCGGCGTGTCTGTGTCAATACTCTAATTGATCCAAGCGGAGGGAGTTTAAAGCCTGGGAGGAAATCCGGCTCGGCGGGCGGCAGCGGTGCTGCTGGGGAGGGAGCCAGCTCCGCGCGGGCTGGCTCGGCAGCGGGTCCCTTTCCCGACGGCGAGGGGGGACGCCGGCTGCGGGGAGATCGGGGGACCCTGCAAACGGCGGGCTGAGGCCCCGCTTTCCAGCCCAGCGGGATTTATCTGCGTCCGCAGGGCAGGCTACGCTGGGCTTGCTCTCCCCATTGCTTAGCAACGCCGCAGGGCCAGCAGCAGCTGCCGGAGGCAGAGGAAAACCGCACGCGGCTAAATTCAGCCCGGCAGCCTTCGGAAACCTCTGCCTTGCCACCCTCCCTGCCTGCCACGGCATCCCGGTGCGGGGAGGTGATGGAGCGGGGCCCGGGGATGCTGCAGCGCTCTGCGGGAGTCTCGGGCCGAGCTTATTCCGGCATTTATTTTGATCTTGGTGAAACGGGGCGTTTGTGCCACAGCTCGGGCGCAGCCGCGGCGCGTGGGCCCCTCTCGGGGCGGGTTGGGCCACCGCGCGTGGTCCGCTCGGTGCCGAGCGCTCGCGCTCAAAACGTCTCTCCTGGTTTGGGAGCGTCCCCACTCAACTACGTATGCACTGTATGCGGTGTTACAGGGTCATTGATGAGCCGGGGGGAGTAGTGCCCCACGGAAACCCCGAGGGACTGGGTGCTGTCCCCGCACCGGGCACGTAGCGCCTTCCAGCGGGGATGCGATTTCTGGAGCCAAGCCCGGCCTCTCGCGGAAACTTTCTTCGAAACCCGTCAGCTCATTTGTTATTTTATAGGAGCAGAAGGAACCCGCGGGTGCGCGAGTCAGCCGGCGACGTTGCGTTAGGCACCAACGGGATAAATACAACCGCCGTGACGAGGGAAGTTCAGCGCTGTCGCTCTCAAAAGGAGAGCGCGGAGAAAGAGCCGTGTCGGCACGCGGCGTGGCCCAGCGCCAGGGTGATTTGCGGTGGGGAAGAGGGGGCGGCGGACGGGTGCGGATCAGTGCCTCGGAGCTGCCGCTCGCTCCCTTCTCATGCGCCGCCTCAGACACGGCTCGTTGGGAGCAGACGGTTGAATCTCTGGTTTTCAGTCTCTCGGGGCCACTGGGAGCCTCTGCCCGGAATGTGGGGCCTGAGGAGGAGACGGGGGGGTGCTGATCCTGGGAGCGGGCCGCCGGCTCTGCCCGGGGGTCCCCCCAGCACCTCCAGTGTTAACGGGAGCGTCCGGGTGCAAAGCTGAAGGGCAGGACTGGGGTCTTGGCGCTGTGCCCCTCGCCTGGCCCCGCAGCCCCCGTGCCAGGCGGGTTGCAGCATGCTGGCCGGCAGTGCCGAGCAGCCTGTGCCGTAAGCGGCCAGCCCGCTGGCCCGGCCCACGCTCTGGTTGCCTGGGATGTCCTCCAAACGGTGTCCAGTCAGAGGGAATTTTCAGCCTGAACGGTGATTTGGCATCGTCCTGCAGGTAGCAGAAGGTTTTCCCGCGACGCCGGGGGACTCCAGCAGCTCGGGCAGCGATCGCGTCGTGTGTCCTTTAGGGTCGATGGCGTCCGCGCCGGCGAGCGGGCAGGCACCGGAGCCGGGGAGAAGCCGGGAGAGCCGGGTTCCTGGCACGGGCGGCCTGCACGTGGCACGCGTCCAGCACCGCGGTCCCGGGGCAGGGATGCCACGCGCGCGCACGGAGCACCCGCTCACGAGGCGGCGGCGCCGTGGGCGATGGGGCGCTCCTCCCGCCGCGGGAGCTATTTATCTTGGGGGAAACAGAGGAATATTTTGTATCTTTGACAAAGCAGCACTTTACGGGCGCTTGACACTTTATTAACTAATCTCTGGTACTTGAGTAATTTATTATGTTTAAGCTGGTGCCGTCAAGTCTCTCAGCAGTGTCCGTGTGCGCCGGGAAATAAATTAAAGACTGTCCAGAGATACTTGGCTCATCGCTGTGATTGCTGGGCCAGCGTGATGGAGGGCTAAGGTTCTCTCCTCCTGCAAATTGGAAATTAGGAATTAATAAGACGACAGGATGGAGCGGACAGCTGCCGGCGGGGGACGGGCGGCGTGGGCACGGCGCCGGCATGGTGGGCCCCTGGCGGTGCCGGGAGCGGGCTCGCCAGGTGCCCTGGTCGGGGAGGCTCTGGGGGGCTGTGCGGAACCCAGCGCTGCGCCAGCGTTTCCGACGAGTCGATGGGATAACGGGGGTAATTACGGGCCTGTCAGACTGACATCAATCCTGGGCAATATAATGGAAGAGCTGATACAGGACCTCATTAATAAAAAATTAAAGGAGATAATATAATAAACGCCAATCAACACGGCCACGTGAAAAATAGATCTTGTCAAACTAAGTTGATATCCTTTTGATTACATTACAAGTTTGCTTCATAAAGGTAATAACGTTGATGTAGTGCTCTTCGGCTTCGGGAGGCGCTTGGGCTGCTGCGCCGAAGCTTTTGGATGGCGAAGCCGGCATGCAGCGTGGCGGTCACTAGCGGGATTAAAAGCGGGCTCGGCCATAGGTCTCGCTCTGCGGCTCGAAAGGTGGCGCCGCCGTGGGCCGAGGGCCTCTGCCAGCACCCCCTCGCCAGCTTGGGGAGCGGGGGCCGCAAGGGTAACGAAGCAGCGGCGCCGCTCTCCACGGGCAGCGGCCGTGTCCTCCTCGCCGCAGGGCGTTGTGGGCTCAAGGCTCGACGTGTCCCTGCAAGACCTGCCGCTGTGGGCCCCGACCCGCCCCGCGGTGTCCCAGAGCCCGCCTGGTACCGGCGCTCACGGCACGCGGCCCCCGCGGTCCCTCGGCTGCCAGCACGGGTGCGAGCCTGCCACGGGAGCGAGCGTCTTCGCTGCGGTGGCAGGCGGGTACCCGGAGTCCCCGGGGACCGAGCCTGCCTCGGCGCGGGGCTCGCCGGCGGTTTGGGGGCGCGGACAGCGGCGGCCGCGACAAGATGGCGAGCTGCCCCATCGCCGGTTTCCGTGGCAACGCAAAATCCCTGGCTTTGGGGAGGAGGGAGCAGCCGTGGCGCAGGAGCCTTTCCGCCGCTGCAGGCGCGCGGGGGGCTGCGGCTGGGGGCTGCTTTTCTCCCCCGCCGGCCCCGGCTCGTGCGAAGGCACGGGCAGACTCGCGGGGTAATTAAAACGCGTACCGTTGAGCGAAGGACAACGATTGCAACTTTATTTGGGTCAGCGTGCGCCCACGCTTTTTCCCCTCCCTGAGTTGCCCAACTCGTGAGAGGGAGCAGAGGGAGTAGGGAGGGAGACCGAGGGTGAAACCTGACCGCGTTTATTAAGCCAAAACAAAAACTTAGCTCCCTAATAAGAATTAAATTAATTACAGAAGCAACTTGCTTCCGAAAACACGACCCAACAGCTTATGAGCTCTTGCGCTGACAGCACAGCCTCGGCTTAAACCAGGGGGGTTGCAGCCCCCCACCCCGACCCCTCCGACGGCGCGAGCGGCCGCCGTGGGTCTGGCGGCTCGGCGTGCCGCCCGGGCTCGCTGCGACTTGGGTTTGCGGCACCTCGAGCTGCCGGCGCAATCTCATCACCCTGGATTCTCGCACCTCCGCTCATGCGCGCGGTAACCCTCCCCGTCTCCCCACCCGGGGACGTGCGCGGGGTCCCCGCTGCCCTGCCCCCCGCGCTCCGCGGCTCTGGCAGGGACACGGCATCGGCCGGGTTCGTGCGAGCGCTGCTTTCCCGCGGCAGCCCAGCCGCAACGCCTGCGCGTCCTCTCCCTTCCAGCGCTGCCCGAGGCACGGCAGCAATCGATAACGTACAATACCAGATCCGCACGGAGCGGCTTCCTGCTGTGCCGGTGTTCGCATGGCTCCTACCAGCCTCACTCGTGAGCCGCGGAGGCACGAGCCGCAGGTGGCTTTGGCTCTGCCGGCGTAGCGACAGTGCCCGTACCGGAGGCTGGGCGGCCAGCGCAGAGCCCCGCGCTGCCTTGCACCACGACCCTCGCCTCTGGACACGGTTTGAGCCGAGCGGAGCGGAGCTGGCCCTCGGCTGGGAGCCGGCCGTGCGCACAGCATTGCAGTGTGGGATGCTCCTCGCCCGGCCTCGGAAGGAGACGTCGCGGGGCTCCGAGGCAAATGCCAAAGGGAAACCTCAACTAACTTATTCACGGAAAATGGCGCATGGGGTGGCCACGTGCTAACAACCCGAGTGCCGCCAGGTGGAGGGTGGTTTGTGGCTTTGTCGGAAGTGGAAGCTGATGTGCTGAAAGGTGGGAAAAGAGCTGGCTTAGAAGCGGCGACGTTTTGGCCCAGCCTGCTGGATCGAGGAAGCCGTTCGAAGGAAGCAGACTGCCCCGAACAGCCGCGCAGCACCCGGACCTCGCGCCGCGTGCTCTGGCGATTTCGTTTGGGGGGGTGTTTCGGCATCTTGGGCGGTGGTGAGCGTGGAGCGGCACCGCCCGCGCGCCGGCGGCGGAGGGAGAAGCTGCCCCAGTGCGCGTTTCCCTGCTGCCAGTGCCCCCAGTCTGCGTTCCCCAGGCGCTGCGGAGGGAGCTGAGGTCTGCGCTCGTTCCCCGCAGCGTTGTTCCCAGGCTGCCTCCGGTGCCGCGCGGAGCAACCGGCTCCGCGCCCTCGCAGCCCGCTGGCTTGCGTTCTGCAGTTTGGGCTGCTGCTTTTGTTAGTGGCGGAGGCTGCTTCTTGCCTCGCAAAGTGGGTCAGGACATAAGCGCGGAGTTTTTCAAACGCCCCGGCTTGGGAAGCGGGGAAGCGCTGCGCTTCTCTCCCCCTCCTTCCTCCAAAGGCGCGCTGACATCCAACCGCTAGAAACTAGAAACCGCTGGGTCTGAGCAGCAAATTATCAGTTAAATTACAAATAACGCCTGGCTCTCCTAGGGCTGTGTGTGTTGCGCCAGGCCTGGAGCCGTTCCCCGGCCCGTTTCCATTCTGGCCAACGTGCTCGTTATGTCTGCGGGGCGCCTGGCCGCATTGATCGACCTGAAAAATGCATGAGCGCTCTCCCTCGCCGGGAGCGCCCGAAGCTCAGGCTTCCAGCGTCCTGCAGCAGCCCCGAGCAATGGCTGCGGCCGTGGAGCCGCGCGCTGCCGGCACGGGTGACGCAGCGAGGCGGGGAGAGCCAAGCGCTGCCCTGCAGCAGCCGCGCTGTGCTTGCTCGCGCTCCGTTACGCTTGCCGTAGCCGGTAGCGGCTTCGTCCTGCAATTTCATCCAGCAGAAGCCCCCCCGGCGCTGCGGGGGACACGCGGCCCAGCCGGGGGGCCGAGGAGCGCAGCTTGCCGGCCCCGTGCCGTGGGCCCCGCGTGGTGGGGCACAGGGGACAGGGCGGCCGCTGCCGGTGCAGCGCGCTTAGGAAATGCCGCTAGAGCTCTGACGCCGGGAAAAGATCAGGGGCACGCTGCCGGGAGGGGGTTTTTGAACACGGCGGCAGCGTGGCCGCGCCGCCCTCCCGTGCAGGGCTGCGGAAAGACGTGAGAGGTTTCTAGCGCGGTTTGCTAAGTTCAGGCGGAGAGGAAAGTGCTGGCTAAGCGGCTCCTCTGGCTCACCCCGTGCTTCGCCCGTCGCGTTTCCGTGTGGGTGTGATGGATGGAGGAGAGTGGGTTTGAAGGTCTTGGGGGCAGAGAAGACAGCCTGTGAGCCATCAGTCAGGTGCGAAAGCAAAGCAGTAACATTTCAGCGCAGTGATTTTTAATAATTTATGATTTTCACTCGGTTCCCAGAGTGTTATTACCTCACTTAATATCATTTACAAATTACACGCGATCCCATCAATTGTAGTAAAGTGAGGAAGTGTCTGGGAGATGCTCAAAAATCAAACGGTATAGGGCAAATGTGAATTTATGAACCTGAACGGGCTGCAGCGACGGCGGGGGCAGCGACGCGGGGCCTGGCACGCCGCTCCCCCGCTTCTGCTGGCTCACTCCCCGCGCCCGCGTGTCCCTGGGCCGGCACGGAGCTGTGGCGGGTGCAGAGGCGGGGAGAAGGGACGAGCTGTGGGACGCGCCCGCGCTCGTGAGATCCATCACGCGGGGTTCATTTGCGTTTCGCACGCGTCAGCAAAGCTAAAGGTGAGGCGGCAGGAGAGCAGGCGTGCCGTGCTGCCGCGCTCCGCGGCGGCGAAGAGAGGGCGAGGGGTCTTTGGGGCCACGCAACCTTTGCCTTGCTGCTGTGCCACCCGCCCTAGGGGTGCCCACAGCCGCCTGGCTACTGAGCCAGCGCCGTAGCCAAGGCCGTCTCGCCATCGCCTTCCCCTCGCCATCGCCTTCCCCCCTCGCCATCGCCTTCCCCCCTCGCCATCGCCTTCCCCCCTCGCCATCGCCTTCCCCTCACCGTCTGCACAGGCAGCTGGGCTCGCCTTGGCCAAGTTGCCTGAGAGCGGGGCCTCCCCGCGTCCTCTCTCCTGGCTTCAGCCTAAGGCACTGCGACGACAGACGGATGGACGGCGGCCCGGCAAAGGCGCTTTGCTGGGCAGGCCTGGAGCTGCTGCCCCCCATCGCCGCCTCTCACAGCCTGCCCTTCTGGGGAAGCGAAGCACGAGATGCGTGAGCCGCGCTCCTGCTCCGGGCAGCCTTCACTGGGGGCTGTCCTTGTACCCGGACAGCCAGCATAGCAGGGTTTGCCCAGCGCCGCCGGCAAGCCCCCACGCGATTGCAGAGGTTGGCTGCGCCCCGGCACCGGCTGGCTCCTGGCAGAGGTGGCATGGGGACGGCGCTGTCCTCTGCAAGCCCACCTGAACCACAGGGCTGAGGCAGACGGCGAGAGGACGAGGACACAGCCCGTCTCCCCGCGGACAGGGCGCAAACAGCACATCAGGCTGCGGAAACCAGGGACGAGGCCGGGGAGGACCGAGGCCTTTGCCGGCGGAGCTGCCGCAGCTCCGGGACCCATTGCTTCGGCGCTGGCTGCGCTGCGTCACCGACGGTCCCCAATGGGGCCGCGCCGCCCCGCAGCGAGCAAGAAGCGATGCTGCTCAGCTGCAGGTGCTGCCTGCTCCGCCCGGGCACCAGCTGAGCCCCTTGCAGCCCGCGCCGTTTGGTTCGTTATTGTTCTGTTGCTGTTTTCCCCCATGATTGCTGCGAGACAGGCAGGCAGAAAGCAAGCCCTCTTCCCGCTCTCCTCCTCCTCGTTAGCGCTGCGTCCCAGGCGAGCTCGGGAAAGCGCGATTTCCTTTGTGTTGCTGGTGGCACAGAAACCTTCTCCATGGCAACACGGCCGGCCGCGGGCAGGATGCGGCCCACCGGGATGCTCTGCCAGAGGGGGATCCGGTGCCCGGCGGCAGGCGGTGCTGGCAAGGGGGGCGCTTCGGTGGGAGCCCCTCGGGGTCCTGACGAAGGGAAGGTGCTGCGCAGCTCCAGCATCTCGCGGCACGGCTGGCTCACTGTGTCCTCTGCCGCGATGCGGCGCGGGGTCGGGCGCCTTGCTTTGCCCTAAAGAAGGGGGTCAGTGTTGGAGGGGATGCGTGGGGACGGCGGGCCCGGGGCCCGCGCTGCTCTCTGCTCGCCCCAAACCCGGCCGTGTTTCTGATGGAGGGAGCCTGTTGCGGTTTCCTTCCGGAGGCTGCCGCGGAAGGGGCGCAAACGATGCTCCGCGCGGCTTCCTCCGGCATTCCTTAATTATCCTTCTCGCGACGTTCAGAGACAAGCGAGCCTCTGCAGAGAAAACAGCCCTTTGTTATCTAATAACTCACAGAGAGCGGCGATTTGCATACAGCAAAGGGAAGGGGAAAAACAGCCGAGGAAGACGCCTGCCTCTGAACATCACAGAGGCGTTTGATGGCAGGCGCCGGCCCTGGCCGCTCTCCCTGCTTGGAGTTCTCCCCGGTCCCTGGGACGAGTGGGACGCACAGTTCTCTCTCCTCCAAGGCGCTGCACTTGGCAGAGCCTTTCAACTAAATTGAATGTCTCTGTCCTGCAAAAATGTGCTTACGTTCTGCCTTTCATGCCAGCGCACCTGGACGCGCTGGTGACTGCGCTACTGAAGAGCAAAGCCAGATGAAAAAGCTTCTGAAATGGCGGTGGCGGTGGAAGCGGTCAGGAGCCGGCATGCCTCTTCAGCGCAGGTTTTCATCCCCGGCTGAGAGGGGGAGCCGAGCTGCCCGGGCTCGCCGCTAAACGTGGGATTTGCTTGGATTTGTGAAGCTCTCGATCTCTGCCGGGGGCTCCGCTGAGCGCGGTGCTGCTGGCGGGCCGGGCTGCCCGGCTGGGCGGCGGACCCCGAAGGGTCGGGGGTGTTACCGGCTCCACAGCCAGGGACCGCCCGATCTGCGAACGG
Organism: Steatornis caripensis; assembly: GCA_013398225.1. Taxonomy (NCBI): domain Eukaryota; kingdom Metazoa; phylum Chordata; class Aves; order Caprimulgiformes; family Steatornithidae; genus Steatornis; species Steatornis caripensis. The sequence continues at coordinate 30,130 of VZSC01011100.1, read as the reverse complement.
ATTGTTGTCAAGCGAAAAAGCAGTAGCGTCTGCTTAAATGCATTGACTCGTTGAAGAACGTAGAGATTTGGGGCCCAACGCCGTAGAGCGCTATGGCTCGGGCGCCTCAGCCCATCTGCGTAGAGTAACTATTGATTTTGGTTGATACGCATTGATTCTGAGAAAACCGCCCTGCTTTGAAAATGAACTCCCGGTAGTTTCAAGGGAGAACACGATGTGCGCTCTCTCTCGCAGCGCTCCCTTGTTGTGTTAAACGCGGCTCGTGCGTTGGAAAAACAGAAGCAAAGCCAAACAAATAGCTCGGAGGGAATTAAAACGCATCGATTCTCACGGTGGCAATAATGGCCTCCGTTAAAAGCTTTTGGAGACATTAATGTACGTTGCTTTGAATAAAGATCTCCCTCCGGCCTGCTCCCGCACCGGCTGCGGTGGCGATTGCTGGGTCGGGGCGGTGGGGAGCTGCACCGGTGGCGTACCGACCTCGCGGATGCGCTGGCTTCGCCGTTGTCCGTGCCTGGCCGGGACAGCCCTGCCCATCACGCTCTGCTCGGCCAGGCACGGCTTCTCCCTGGGGGGCCGCAGGGTGGGAGACAGGCCGCCGGTGCCAGGGCTGCCGCGAGCGTGCCGGCGCTCTGGTGCTCTGCGGGAGGCCGGGCTGTGCCGGCTGTCCCTCGCCGGCTGTCCCGCCCGAGGTGTCTCCTCCCTTGCAGTCGTTTTAATTGGCGTGGAGCGGCCAGCCTGACCTAGCAAGCCTCGCTCTTTATACCGCCAGGCAGAGAGTCCATCTGGGAGAGCAAGTCCTAGTCCCTCCAGCAAGTCCTCGCTGTTAATTAAAGGTATTAATTGGCACGCAGCCTGCTTATTTCAAGAGGCATTGGCCTCTGCGGTGCCCAGCGGCAATTAGAGCCCCGCGGAGCTGTTCGCCAAGCCGGGCACAGGCCGGGACAGCGGAGCGTTGCATTTGCGTGAAGGCCTTGTGTCCCATCCGCGGGTGGGGTGGGTGCTGGTGCTGTGAGCTGCGCAGGGAGGCAGGGACGCCGCGGTGCCGGCGGCCTGGCTGCTGCTCCCGCGGCCCGAGACAGGGGCGCCGCTGCTGGCCCTGGCCGCCGCAGCCCGAAGCTTTTCGGGCCCTCCTCCCTGACTTCGTTGAAGTCTTTGCAGTTCAACTTCCGAACGCAGTCTGGGAGCGACGTGAAAATTAGATCTAATAATGAATGATTACAACTTTCAAGTTAAGTCTAGCTGGTTGATTGATCCATTTGGTTAAGTGAAAATCCATAGCAAATGAGTCAGCCGCAGTGCAACGTTTCTCCATCCAATTTAAATTAAAATCACCAACCGTAATAATTTCCCAATTACTCTGTGAGGATGCGCCGGGGACTCGCCCCCGGAGAAGGGAAATGTCAAGGACTGCACGAGAGGCCCCAGGAGCAGAGGGAGCGAGGAGCAGCCTGCGGTGCGACCGGCCGCTCCTCCCGGGCACCGGCGAGCCCGGTGGGATGCGCGAGCCGGCGGGGGGCGGCGCTGGGTCCCCGGCGCATCCAGGGTCTTTTCGGGGCCAAAGGTGCACCGCTCACCGGTGCACGGCTCACCGCAGCACCAAGCGTCCCGGGCAGCCTGTCCGCTGCCCGCAGCCCCGCGGGGTCGCCCAGCGCGGCCGGGGCTCGGCCGCAGTTTGTAAAGCAGCCGCAAAGGAGCAGGAGAGGGGAGCGTGGTCTCGTAATTTGTAGTTTTTCCTTTTTGCCGTGGCAGGCGTGCGAGGGATGCGAACGCTAACTCCCCAGGAAAGTCGCCTCTGCAGCCGTCTTTAGCGGTCTGAATTATTTATGGCGTTCGGTTGCGCTGCGCGCCGAACCGCGCTGAAATAAAATAAACAAATGACGGCGCTGCGGTGTGCGCAGCGCTGCTTTGGGCTCGGGGTCTCCTCGGGACCGGTCTCTCACCCCGCTTGCAGGCGGGCTGGCGGCGAAGCGGGGCACCGGGTGGGGGGCTCCGGCAGTTCCTCCTCCTGCAGGTCGTTAACCGTCCCCGCGCACCGCGAGTGGACGCCGAGGGAGCTCCAGGGGACGAACAATTGCAGCATTTTTGCAGAACTCTGTACCTGTGCCGAACAGCCCGGCGCGAGCTGCCACGGCTCCGTGCCGGCGCAGGGGCGGCTCTTCGGGGTTGTCCGTGCGTTTTGATCTCAAAGGGTCAGGCACCGGTGAGCGAAAGCCGAGCGACGTGTATGTCACGCCGCAAACGCGAAGGGGCCTGCGCGGGTGCTGGCTGAGGAGCAGCGATTTCTCGCGAGTTGCGGCGCGGACATCTCTTCGATTTGCCTTTCCCAGGCTGGGGAATGGGGGAATTCGTGCCGCGGCCGCGTGGGAAACGCTCGTGCTGGAGGAATGGCAGCGTTTCCCCTTGGAAAACTGAAGGGAGAAGAGACGATCAGAGGTGGCTCGGCTACCAGATGGACTTCGGGATTCTTTGGAGGCTCTTGTATGAATTTGGCAAATGCCGTGCGTCTACAGGCTCCTGATGGTTGCGTTGCTACCTGAACGGAGAATGACTGCGTCGCACGGGGACTGGAGCCTTCGGGGAACAACTTGTGCGCATCCCCAGTCTGAACGCAGGTGGTGACGAGCTTCCTGCCGTTTCCCTCCCGGGATGGTGCAGAGCTGCTTGGTGAGGTCCAAAGAGCACAGAAGGACAAAACCGCGCAACCGGCTTGGCCCGGGGTGGGTGCGCCGAGGCCGCGGGACACGCCGGAGGCCACGTGGGTGAAGGAGGACGTGGTCCACGAGAGCCGCCCACTCGTCGCCCGCCCTCGTCGCTGAGAGCTGGAGCCCGGGGACCGCCGCGCCGTGCGGCCCCCGGCAGCCTTGGGACCGGGGTGCTCGTCTGGCCGACGTCCCCACAGAGGGCAGAGAGCTCGCGGGCGTGCATGGCGCGGCGTCGGCCGGGCCGTCTGCGCTGCCTGCCGCTTTGCTCCTCCAGACGAGCGTCCCGCCCGCTCCCTGGCTCAAGATGGCTTTTGAATGTTAAGGCTCTGTTTTTATTACCGCTTTAGCTCCGAGAGGGAGAGCTCAGGCAGGGCCGCAGCCCGGTTGGAGAGCGGGAGCCGGGCCGGTGGAAGATGCGTTATGAATGCAAGGTGTGGGGAAGAGAAGTTATTAAGCTCGCAGATAGCAACAGAGCTTCCTTTGTGAGCGGTGGAGATGGGAAATTATGCTGAAGCAATGCATTGCAAATCACCCACTGAAAGGCAGAGAAGGCCCTTTTATCCTCCGAGCCCTGAAGTTTTTTCCGGTATCTTTGTATGCAGAGGCATTGCTTCAAGGGAGAAAGGGAAGCCAGCAATTTTGTGCCTGATTGGCAGGCTGTCCAGTGCCAATAAAGATATTTGTTTTTTCAGAGGAGCGCTCGCAGGCTGAGATCTCGCTCTTGCGTTTTCCATTACAGAGGAAAATGAAACTTGGAAGGCGTTCTCCATTAGCGCTGCTTAGCCTCGGAGTAATAGCGGTGCTGCAGCGACTCGAAAGCAGGAGCGCTCCGCTCCAGCCGAGCAGCCGGCGCGCACGGGCTGCGTGGCGTGGGTTCCGACTCGCCAGGGGTCTGGGGCACGGCGGGGGCCGCTCCGCCAGCCTTCCTCCGTTGCCCATGCCGGGCTGCCTTCGGTGACCCACTCAGCCAGGGCTGGGATGCGTGGGCGCTGGAGGCCAAGCCTGCTTGCTGCCGAGGGTGTTTCTGATCGCGCGGCTATGGCAAGACGGATGGAGGACGGCTCGGACGCTCGGTGGCGCAGCCCGGGTGCTGGGACGGTCCCCAGCACCGCGTCCCGGCGGATCCCGGGGAGCGGGCTGGCGTGGACAGCGCAGCGCGTGGGCGCTGGTCGCACAGAGGGTGCCCTTCGCCACGGCTTTGCTCTCAGGGGTTGGGTTTCATTTCTGACGGCTGTGCACGGGGCTCTGCTGGTGTCCCCCATCCAGACGAGCCGTCAGCAGGCATGCACATCCCCATGCCGGGCTGGGTGGCACGCGGCGGGTATTCGGGGCAACCCGAGGGGCTCCTCGGCCCCCGGTCCCCTCCGCAAGCACCGTGCGGGGTTTGGGTGGGTGCCGCAGCCCCCGGCTGCCCCCGCGCCCCTCTGCCGCTGTGGCCAGGCCGCCGGCCCCGCTCGCCGCCGGTGCAAGGCAGGGAGGAGGAACATCTGTTAACACAAATGCCTTTCTAATTTCTTCTCAACTCTCGCTCGGCATCTGCGCCGAACAAGCCCCCGCTCGGCTTCTACAGCGTTTAATTCTGGAACAGATTCAAAAGGCGCTTCGGAGCCAGGAGTGGGAGGGAAGAGCCTCTAAATGTTTAATAAGGCGCCGAGGCAGAACTTCTGCCGGGCTCCGTCCTCGTCGCGTCGGGGAGAATAACCAGAGACAGGATTCCTTAATAACAAACACCTTTGCAGCAGCTCACTGCGTTTCTGAGGCACAGCAGGACACTCGTGTGCATAAACAGTGCGATCTCCCGGTCCGAAGTATTCTCACATCCGCGTTGTTTCCCCCGCGTACGATCAGCTCCTTCCTTGGGTTTTCCCGCTCCCCCTTGTCTGCCACCAATGATTTTCGCTGATGAGCACAATTAACAAATGCGGGACAAAGTCGAAGAAACACATCTCCCCCCGCCCCNTCGTGTGCATAAACAGTGCGATCTCCCGGTCCGAAGTATTCTCACATCCGCGTTGTTTCCCCCGCGTACGATCAGCTCCTTCCTTGGGTTTTCCCGCTCCCCCTTGTCTGCCACCAATGATTTTCGCTGATGAGCACAATTAACAAATGCAGGACAAAGTCGAAGAAACACGTCTCCCCCCGCCCCGTCCTTTGATGTTTCACAGTCTAACAAATCGCCCAGGAAAATGGAGCAAGGAGAGATTTCTGCTGACGAGCTGAAGGCACAGCTCTTGTCTCCTTGCTGCTTGCCTTTGTGGCCGACAAAACGCCAGAAAAACCCCGGTTAGAGAACAGAGGGCACCCAAACAAGAGGAGGGCGGAACGACAGGCGCTCTTCGGGGGCTTTGCCCGGGCGGCGCGTTGGCTCCTTCCCTGCGCAGAGAGATACACGGAGCCAAAGACCTCCTTGCTCGGCCGCGGTCTGAAGGAGGGGGCGAACGCGCCGGCCGAAAGGCAAGGCTCCGTGCAGCGAGAGCTCGCTTGGGGCGCGGGGCAGCGGGGCCGAGTGCCGCGGCACCACGGGTTTCCCCGTACCGAAGCTGCGGTGTAAGGCGCGCCGGAAAGCAGTGTCCGAGCGATTTCTAGAAGCGGCTGAGTTCCGCCGCGCCGGTGGTGGTGTTATCCTGGGGCGCGTCAGCCGGGCTCCGTGCTGCCACGAAGGCAGCCCGCTGTGGGGCTCCGGGGGTCCCCGGGCGCTGCTTCCCAAGCGCCTTCAGTGCTGCAGAGCTTTGCCGGCACCCGCACGGGGACCGCGCCGCACGCTGGTGCTCCCTGGTTTATACCCCTCCGTGCCGTGTTTCATATTAAGCATTTTCCAGCCCGGCCTAATTACAAGGTAAATAAACGGGCCCTCCTTTACAGTTAATTTGTTAGGTAGCTTTATTACCAACAGGAGAGAGGCGACACAGAAGGCTATTGCATACGGTGTTGCTGGTAATTATTTTTATTACTTCATGTGAGCTTTATAGCGGTAGCAGGGAGAGTTTTGAGTTGCTGCTTCCCGTTTCGGTGTAATTAATGTTCCTCACTCGCCGCGGGCGGCCGAGCAGAGACGCGCCGCGGTCAGGCACTCCGGTCGCGCTGGGCTGGCGCCGGGAAAAGGCTCTCGGTGGTCCGGTGCTGCCGGCACCGCGCTGCCTGCTGAGCGGGGAGCCGAGCGCCAGCCCCAGGGCAGGGCGTGCAGCCAGCGCAGCCTCAGCGATGCAAAGACCGAGGGGCTCGGCCCTCAGAGGCGCCGTCGCCGCCGGGCTCGTTGCCTTTCCTGCCGGGTGGCCCGGCTCTCCATTTGCAAAGCGAACCACGCATATCGGCGAGGAACCCTCATTGCTCCGGAGAAAATGAACGTCTATAAACGTCTTCATGAAAGACGACGAATTCCCCCAGGCATCTCCAGTGAGTTTTGCTTCTGTAAATCTCTCCCTCTCTCTTTGCATGTGCTAATTGGTCTTAGCATCAATTAATCTGATTTCATTATATTCTCTTTAATTTGTCAAGATATCATTTCTTTCTTGGGCAAAGAAACGCCTTAGAGGATTGTCGCAATTGAAATAATTCCCCCTCTCCCCTTCTTTAAAGTTACGGAGAGAAGTCGTTATCAATTAAGCTAATTTGCATACACATTAGGGTAATCGTTTTAGTTTAGCCAAATTTGCGAAAATTTACGTAGCAGATCGACCTTCCGCGTTTTCGCTCAGACGCCTAAAGCGCGAGAGGGCCCTGCGCTGGCATCGGTAATGAACCGGAGTTTATTTCGCGCGGCTCTCTTACTGAGGGAGGTCTAATTAGAGCAAGTAATTTTTTATTTCGTCCGTAATTGCCAAACAAATAAGCTCTTTGGCAGTTTCTTCCCTTTCCCTGTGCCGGTGTCACGCGGATGGGGAGCGTTAATGGGAAAGCCGTGTCCTCCTAATTAAGCCGCGTTTGTCGTCCGCGCATCCGTCCGTCTGAGGCGCTTTCCTTTCTCCCCGGCAGCTCCTGCTCGAGCCGCTGAGGCTGCCGGGTCACCCAGGAGCAGCCGGCTCCCCGTCCCCGGCATCGCTCGCGTCACGCAGGACCCCGCGGCACCCGCTGCCCCCACGCCGGGGCGTTTGTGTCTTTGGTCTCGCGTTGCCAGGCGGCGGCGAGTCAGCCTCTCGGGCCGCGAACGCAGCGGACCTCCTTCCCCCACCACCGCACTTTTTTGGCCTGGAGTGTTTTTAACGGCGGCCTTCACGGTTTGATGGAGGATTTTACACTAATGCGAGGCATTACCTAGTTAATTTGGTCGGAATAGAGCATAATTTTGCATGGTCATAGTCATCGCTGCTTGGGGTAAAAGTTCCATGACGGTGCACGGCCCGCCTCGAGGTTTCAGAGCACGGAGAGGTGAGCGGCGATTTACCGACGGGCGTCCTCAGGAGCTCGCTGAAAGCGTGGCCCCTCATCCCCTCCAGAGGTGCCCGCGGCAGACGCGCCGAGGCAGCGAGGGGTGCCGGTGGGTGCCGTGCCCCGCGTCCCGGGTGGGCGGCCGGCCACGACGTGCTTGCGCCCGTGGCACCTCTCCTGCCTGGGACTCCTCGGTCCCTGGGGTCCCAGTCAGCGATAGCGTTGTGCAAGGATGGTTACGCCAGGCGCTGAAGAAACGCAGGCCGAAAAGTTAGCTCCTCTAACGGTAAATAATAAACAGTCCTCTTTGATCGCTGGTGCTGGCCGGGGCTCCTCAGCCTCCTGCAGAGCCGGGGCTCAGAAGCGGCAGTGCTGTGCCGAAGGACGCCCTCTCCCACGGGGCCCCTGAGCCGCCTGGGTACACGGGAGCAGGCGCTTGTCCCGCCGGACCGATGAGATAAATCCCTTTCACGTGCAGTTTGTTGGGTTTTGCCGTTCTCCTGTAGCCTCTCCTGCCTCCGCGCGGCAAAGCGAACCAACCTTGTGCGAACCGTCCCGATTCCCGGCTTGTGAGCAGAGCCAGCTGTGACCGATCCCAGCAAAACGCCTTGGCGCTGGGGCTGCGAGGCCCGGCTTAGCTCCCCGCCGAGCCAGAGTGGGCCCTTGCCCGTCACGCGCCTGTNCCAGGCGCTGAAGAAACGCAGGCCGAAAAGTTAGCTCCTCTAACGGTAAATAATAAACAGTCCTCTTTGATCGCTGGTGCTGGCCGGGGCTCCTCAGCCTCCTGCAGAGCCGGGGCTCAGAAGCGGCAGTGCTGTGCCGAAGGACGCCCTCTCCTACGGGGCCCCTGAGCCGCCTGGGTACGCGGGAGCAGGCGCTTGTCCCGCAGGACCGATGAGATAAATCCCTTTCACGTGCAGTTTGTTGGGTTTTGCCGTTCTCCTGTAGCCTCTCCTGCCTCCGCGCGGCAAAGCGAACCAACCTTGTGCGAACCGTCCCGATTCCCGGCTTGTGAGCAGAGCCAGCTGTGACCGATCCCAGCAAAACGCCTTGGCGCTGGGGCTGCGAGGCCCGGCTTAGCTCCCCGCCGAGCCAGAGTGGGCCCTTGCCCGTCACGCGCCTGTGCTGCCGGAGCAGGGAAAGGGGACGACGCTTCGGAGCCGCTACGAACGCTTCGGAAAAGGCTCTGCTGTGGGAGCGAGCAGCTGGCGCGGCTAATGGGTTTTCCAAGGGCGTTGGCGAGATACGTCGTTAAGAGCCCCATCGAGGGGGACGCGAAGCAAACCGTTCGACTTGTTTGTAAGGTTCTGGCTCCGAGCGGCCCGCCGCTCCCGAGCTTTGCAGATGGCTTTTCGACAGCGAGACTGGCACGGCGAGCTGCCTTNGGGTTTTCCAAGGGCGTTGGCGAGATACGTCGTTAAGAGCCCCATCGAGGGGGACGCGAAGCAAACCGTTCGACTTGTTTGTAAGGTTCTGGCTCCGAGCGGCCCGCCGCTCCCGAGCTTTGCAGATGGCTTTTCGACAGCAAGACTGGCACGGCGAGCTGCCTTCCCCTGCCGCCCGTCCCGGCACGAGCCCTGTGAGGCCGCAGCTCCGTCTCACTGGAGCGCGTGGGGAAGCAGCAGACGCCTCTGCTGTCCCCAGCATTGGGGCTGAGTCAGCAGAGCCGGAGGCACCCGGCAGCCCAGCCCTCGCAGGAGCTCAGTCATCAAAATATTAGCGAAAACACGAAGCAGAGCGGGAGAGGATGAGTAATTTACTCCAGCTCCAGGCAGCTGCCTCGTCACCGGCGGAGGCAGTGGCGAGCGTGCTGACAAGCTGCATGCGTTGTTCGTGCCCGTTAGCTTGCTAGCTCAATAAAAAATGCGCGGTTACCGCAGCGCCCGAGCACGCCGCCGCACGTCTCTTCTCTCTCGGCGAGCTGCTTCTTCCAAAGCCAACCAATAAATACTGACCGGGGCCGAAATCGGCCCAGCTTTGGCCCGTGTCCAAGGCTGTGCTTTTGTTTAAGGCTAGGGCTGCTCTGCGCTGCTGGGGGCATGCAGGGCGCTGCCACTGGCACCACCGCCTGCGACCGCCCGAGGGAAGAGCAGGCACGTGAGAAAACACCTATTTCTGCTTAAAGAAAATCTAGGCACAGCCTCCGTTTTCTCTGTGAGAGACATCTAGCACCGCAAGGAGCCCGCTCGACACCTCCAAATGAGGTCTGCCAGCGCCCTCCCCGCGGCGTCGCACCTCGCCGGCGCCATGGGGAGAACCGGTTTGGGGCGGGCGGAAAATCAGCGGCACCCGAGACGGCGCGAAAGGATGCGAGGCGGGCTCCTGCCTGTCTGACTGTCATGGAGGATGACTTCGCCGTGAGTCAGAGATGCCGAAACCATGCAGGAGCAAGGGAGCAGGCTGTGCCGGGCTCCATCAGAGGGGCCGGGTGCTTTATGCTTTTCCCGTTTGCTCCGCGCACCCGAGGCTAAGAGCAGCCTGGGTGGCGAGGAGGGTGTTCAGCAGGCGAGGAGGGTGCTCAGCAGGCTGCCTTGCCTCCCAGGCACTGCCTCTCGCGTCGCTGGGCACCGGCGCGGCCGTGCCTCGTGCCTTTCCCTTCCACCATCTTACCAAGGCAAGTCCTGGCACTGCGCGTGCCTTCTGGAGCAGGCGAGGGGCGAGATGGGTCCGCTGCCCGGGCCCAGCCTTGCCTCGCAGGCTGTTTGCGTCGTCTTGGCTATTGCTGCGAATAATGACGACACCATTATTATTTTCGGCAGCGAGACGAGTCCTTCGCCTATGCGAAGGGTGGAACTTGTTTTCTTCCGGAGGGTTCCAGGAATCCTCCACCTGCCTCTGTAGTTCTTCTTGTGCCTGGCTAAAGATCATTAGGGCCTTTGTTAGCGGAGCTGACTGACAAGGGGAGTAGATTAATATTAGAACACCCTGTCAAAAGTGGTGAAAAGGCTGGATTGATTTTATAGGAAGTTTAGTCAGAGTCGTGTGTAAAGCCCTTGGGGGGTTACGCTGCAGTGAATCAATCTCCTATATTAGCAAGTCCCTCTGGGAGCAGTCAGCTTCGCTGTTTATTACAGCCAAGGCTGCGTATAGTAGATACGGCATTCGCCCTCTCCCTCTCTCCTCTCGTAATTCGCTGCTTGCCACCGCAGCCGCAGCGATGAGCGCCCGAGGTGGCGGGGGGGACACCCGCCGAGCCCCTGCCCCTGGGCCCGGGCTGCCGCGCTGCCCCCCTCCGCGGGCGAACATCCGCCCGGCAGCCGCTTACCTTTTCTTTGGGGATCGGCCGATGCCTTACTCACCGTGGCGCCTTTCGTCATAGCACCCGGGTCAGCAAAAGCAACGCACGTAGGACGGTGTCGCAGGAAGCTCTGGCGAGCGTTAATTAACGGACCCGCGCAACGCTCACGGTAAGAGAGTTTTTGGCAAGCCTTAAACAGAGGAAAAAGGCCGCGTGCGGACACGACGTGAGCTGGGTATCTGCGCGAGCCGTAGGCCTAATGGCGTGCAATTACTGCCGTGCGTAAATCAGCAGGAGGAGAACATTGGCCTCGCGGGTTACGTGCCGAGGAGCTGCAGGCCGGGGCAGGGCGCGAGGGCCCTGGCCTCGCAGCTGCTTCTGCCTCCCAGCCGTTGCCGCGCCGGCCGCTGCGCAGAGATGAACCTGCTTTGGGGAAGGCTGGGAGCCTCCGCTTCCCGGCGCCCGAGCCGGCAGGGCTCCCGTCGCCCTGTGCCCCGCTCCCTTCCTGCGCTCCATGCACGTGCAGAGGTGAGCGCAGGCGCTGCCTGGCCACGTACGGATGTAAGCGTAAATATTTCAGTGCGATAGACGCTGGCTGGTGTGAGTTAAACCAGCACGAACTCACTCAAGCTCTCTTCCGCTCCGGAGTCGTACCGCGTTTAGCCGAAAGAGGCTAAAAGGCACTTGTGCTGCGGAAAGAGGCCGTGACGTAAAAGCTCCTTTGTTCCCGTCTCCAGAGTGGGCTGGTTCAGGCCGCGCGTACGGCCTGAGTTGTCTTGGCTAATTGCCAGCGCCGTAAGCTTTCCTCGCGGTGCGCGTTGCAGCGTCGTGGGCTATCACCGGGCGTAAGGTTCCGCACCTGAAACGTGGCGTGCGGACACAGGGGTGCAGAGATCCCAGTGGCTCCCGGCCCTGGGAAGTCCTGCGAGCGCCCGCGGGTGTGCGAGAGCATCCCTGCGAGCATCCCGCCACGGCTTCCCTCCCGCCCTGGGCAGCAGCTCCCAGGGCTGGGGCCGGGGAAGAGGGCAGCGACAGCCGGCGGTGCGCTCTTCCCAAGGTCCCTGTCGCACGAGACAGCAGTGCTTTTGCAGAGGCGCGTCACTCTGGGTGCCCCCGGGGATGCCGAGCCCCTGTGTCCCCGGGGCGCGCAGCCGGCCTAAGGCTGGGCGTCCACTCCGCCCGTGTCCTCGCCCCCGGCCGCGGTGCCAGCGAGGGTAACTGGCCAGCTGCGGAAGCTCTCGCTGCAGATACGTGCTGTAAATGTGTACGTGCCGATATCAAACGTCTTTGTTAGCGGACATCAGTATCGTCCTAGCAGAGCCGCTGCCTGCTGCTCGTTCTCTCCCTGCCGCCTTTGCTGAGCTCCCCTGTCCCCACCGTGTCCAGGGCTGCCGGGAGCGCCAAGAGCCGGGCTTTCCGTCACGAGTTTGCTGAACGCACCAGTTCTGCGCGGGGATGTGGACGGGAGGCTCCTCCCGGAGCTTTCCGTGGGTAATAAAGCGCATTCGTTACTTCTCCGGTTCCCTGTGCGCTTCAAAGGCCTGCCCCACGCCGGGCAGCGCGGAGCGCTCGGTACCGGCTGCCTGAGCCCTCGGCTCTGCGGCTGCCTTTGGGAGGTACTCCTCCTCGCGCTGCCGCCGAAGGGCCCGCCGCGCATGTGGCAGGCTCCCGGGAAGCGTCCCGGTGGAGACGCGGCCCGAGGCGC
>VZSC01011100.1:0-17965 GCA_013398225.1 Steatornis caripensis | reverse complement strand
AGGCGCGCGCCCGCCATCTCGGAGCCTGCCGGTGGCTCCCGGTCGGCGTGCACGCAGCCTTTCTGTGTGGCGCGTGGTAGGCCGGATCATCGTTGTTCTTCCCCTTCCACTGTCGCTAACTTCACTTTTTATCCGCCCAACAGAAATTCCTTCCCGCACCCCCCATCCTCTTCTTCCCCTAATGCTCTTCGCTTTCAAGTGCTAATAATCTGCCGCACTAAAAGGCTTAGAAGTGGTTCTACATTGTTTGATCTTTGCCCTGTGATCTACTTTCATCTGTGAGCTTTCAAGCGTTACTTTAGGTTTACTTTAACCTATTAACGCGCTTGGTATTCACGGGCACGCGCGTTCGCTACGGTTTGCGTCGAATCCGCCCAAATTCTAATGAAGATGGGGAGAGTTAAACTTCTGGACGCCGACTTTACAGAGCGCTCGGTCATCCGCCGTGGCAAACGGAGCCGGGGTTCCTTCCCTCCTCAAGCAGCGATGTTTCCAGGAGGTGCTGCCGGACCGCCCCGAGGGCAGCGGACGGGGTCTCGCCCGCTGCAGAGGGAGACGCCGGGGAGCAGGAGCAGCCCTGGACACGGCCCGGACCTCTCGCGGGCGATGCGGCAGGCAGGGAGCCATGGTCCTCCTCCCCCTTTTGTCGTTTCGCCGCTGGAGACGAAGCGCTTTGAAACCACGGCTTTGCTCCGGAGCTCCTCCGGACTGCCTCGTCCTTGTCAGAGCCCTCCCAAAGCTCTTGTAACTTCATCCGGCGCCGGCTGGCCAGCGCCCGCGCCCTCGCCAAGAGAGGAAGCCAGAGTGCTAGGCAATTTTCAGGCATTAGGGAACGCAATAAATCAGAAAGCGGCAGTTATCGAGTGCCGCGCTAATGGACGTTTCCTTCCCGAGCATCCCCTCTCGGGCTCCCCGGGGGCACGGAGGCTGCGTTCGCAGGGGGAAGCCAAGGGGAGCCTTGCCAAGTCCCGATCTCCGCTGGCAAAATGTGCTGAGGAAGGAGGATCCAAGGTGAGAGGAAGGCATCGTCCCCGGCCGGAGCTGCAGAGCGCCGGCGCACGGGGTCCGGCTCGTCCTGCCGGTGGAAGCGACCCCCGGGCCGAAGGCGGCCCTGCTACGTGCCGTAGGCCGCGCCGTGGTGCCGGCAACCTCCCTCCTGCCGCGGGGTGCCTGCACCAGCGCCCAGCGCCTCCTGCTCCCGCAGCCAGGCGCGACCCGCGCCCGTGCCCCTCTGCGTCGCCTCTGCTGCCGGGGCCCGAATGGCCGCGCTTCTGGAGGAGGAGCAAAGCGTTTGACATCGAAACCCGAGCGGCCTGGGCAAAGCTGCTTTTCTTTTTTTATTTATTCTTTTAATTAAATGCCAATTAGAAAGGAAGAGAGGGGAAAAAAGAGGCATTAAACACTTAAACACACACTACACCCAGGTTGCTTGAAGTTGCTACGAGCTAATTAGCTACTTCAGCGATCGTTTGAAATTCCGTACCAAGCAAATCGTCCTCTGCCCCAAAGCCGGCAGCTGGCACGGAGAAGCCCCGTGCCCGTGGCGCAGCTTCGGCCGAAGGCATCTCTGCCGCCTTTGTGCCCCCGCACCCGGGGACGGGGTGTTCAGGCGCTGGGCTGCGGGGCTGCAGACCGGGACCTGGGCGCCCTGGTTGGCGAGAGCTCATTCGGGAGGCTCACCCGTCGCCCCGCAGGAGCGTGGCGCGCCGAGAACGGTACGTTCGTTGGTAGCTCTCGGGGAGCTTTTCTCCTCCCTTTCTCTGCCTCTTGTTTTCGTGAGCAAGCTTGGACTCTCCGCGTGGAGAGCAAAGAAGAGGCAGGCGGCCGGTGCACGCGGCAGCACGTGGGGCCTGAGGGAGGCTGCTCGCAGTGCCGGGGCGGCTCCCGTGCCGGCGCCTCCGCACGCTGCGCTCTGGGCCCTGTCCCACGCCGCAGCGCGACTTGCGCCAACCTCGGCTCCCTTTGGAGCCCGGTGGACGGCCGCCCCGGCTCGTCAGCTGCGGTCCTCAGGGACCGACCTGCCCGTGAGCCCCAATGTGCCCGTTTACAGGGGACGGGTGGTGGTGTTCAAGGACCTGGTTTTCTGCCGTTTTTTCTTTCCGGCTGGTGCTGGGGAAGCCGCTTTGCCCGGGACGGCCGGCAGCTGCTCTCCTTGGGAGATGTGGGAAGGGCAGGGAAGGAGCTGGAGCCGCTGGGGCTCACGGCCGCGCTCGTGCCCCTAAGCTAAGCTGGGCTTTTGTTTGCTGTTGGGACGAAATAATGCGGAAAGCCTTCTGTTTAGCGCCCGTTTGCCCTTCCCCTGCTCGCCTGGCCGCCCGCCTGCGCGAGGGGTGCCGGGGCAGCCTGCAGAGCTATTTATTAGTATTTGCGTGCTTGCTAATAAGAAAGCGTCGCTTCAGCCTTCAGCCCTCGTTTGCCTGCTGCCGAAGAGCAAAACACGGCGAGCGAGAGGCTGCGAAGGGGGAGCGCGTTCTAAACGCGCCGCGGAGATTTCAAAGGCACTTTAAAGCAGGGATGCGGTCTGGGGAAGAGTCTGTTTTCAATGCAGATTTGTTTTTGTTTGAATTAGTTGATGCTTATTTTAAGCTCCTGTGGCACGCTGTCATCTCTGAATTGCTTGTTTTCCTGTGCCAAAGTCAACCTTAATTTCTCCCCTCCTTTCAAGAGGGAGCCGTGATTTTCCCTCTGCTGCGCAGAGCATCAGATGGGCAGGACAGATCCGGCTTCTCTAAGCGCTGCTGACAAGATTACCTGCTGATTCCCGGAGTAAAATGCTGCATTCCAACTAAAGCCCGGGCAGATGGCGGAGGAAAGCGCTGGAAACGCCGTCGCTGGTTCCCAGGGAAGGGCGAAGCTCGTGGGGACCGGAGGATGGCCTCGGATAAGCCGGGAAACCTTGGCCGCTCTGTGTTCCGCACAAAAGGGGCTGGCGAGCTTAAACGTAGCCCGGGCCGAGCTCCGGGGCTGCGGCGGCCACAAAGGCCGCCTCGGTCCCCGAAAGTCGGTGGAGGTCGCGGCGCTGCCCTCGGCCGGACCCGGGCAGGCGGAAACCAGCCCGGACCTGCAGACACGTGCCGAATCCGGGCCGAAGGATCAAGCGTTAGCTAATTAGCTGATTAGCTTCTTATTAGCAGCTAATGGCCAGGAACGTCGGCAGCATCTGTCGCCTTCGCCGGCAGGTCGGGCGGGTGCTGAGGGAGCTGGATCCGCAGAGGGATCCCAAGGAAGGCTCTGCCAGCGTCCGCGCCGCCCTGCCGCTCCCTCCGCCCCCGTTGCGCTACCTCTCCGGTGTTGTTTGTATGCTCGGCACCAGCGTCCCAGTAACTCCTTGATGGCGGTAGACGTAGCTCTCCGCCTTTCCTTGAGCTTGCCCGAGGACGCTTTCCTCCTCCCGCGTTTTGCTTGCCAGCGCCGGGGGCAGAGGGCGAGCTCCGAGCCCCGATGCGTCCCTCGCGGCCGCTCGGCCCTGCCGGGAGCCCTCGTGCCCTTCAGCGAGGGTGGCTCCTGCTGCCCGGGGGCTCTCGGCACGCCGCGTTTCAGCTGTAGCTAAGCCGCCTTTGTGGTTTAACGGGATTTTTCACAGCCTGCGTGGCGGCGGCCAGAGCTGCTCCTCACCTGCTGTCGTCGCCTGCGCCGCTAAGCCTCCAGCTCGATGCGGAAAGCTTAACTTTGCTTTGCTTGTTTGCCGTCTCGATTCCCTAGCAGCCAGCAGCCGTATTGCAGGGAGGAAAAGTTAAGCTTTCTTTCCCCTGGCTCCAGGCGAAGGCACTGCGGAGGGGGTGCAAAGTGCTGGCGAAACGACTGGCTTGGAGCCTCGGCTGGGAAAGGCCCGCTCGAAGGGGTCCCCAGTGCAGCGCCCAACGCCGTTTGCACGAGATGCCTGGGCCTTGCGTTCCTCCGTCTTCTCCGGGGCGTTGAAAAAATAGGCGAGGAGAAAAGCGCGGGGCGTGAGGCCGATGGAGATGCCCTGCCCGCGAAAGAGCAGCGGCTGCTGCTTGGAGACCGGGCTTGGGGGACGCCTGAACCCCAGGCTCCTTTCCTGCCTCTGTCTCACAGCCGAATAACGCAAGCAACGTTTGAAATAGCTCCCCGACCTTCAGCTCTCCTTCACATCTCCCCTGCAAAGCTCGGTGGTGCCACGGGGCCATCCACGGCGAAACCATCCGCGGGGCGCGGGTCGGCCCGCTGCGACCGGTGCCAGGCCCTCGCGTCGCCGGCTCCCATTCCAGGCGCCGTCTCGGAAGACAGCTGCTCTCTGCCGAAACGGAAAAGTTACAGACGTTAGCGGTGGAGCTTTGTGAAAACGCCGTCTCGTGGCACCCAAAATGACCGAGATTAGATTGAGTCAGTACGTACGGCTTTTCATAAAGATTTCTAGCACGAGCGTTTCATAAAAATGCAAACCTCCGCCGAGATTTATAATTAGTAGAGACACGTGCGGGGCTAACAAATTATCGGCAGAGCCGAGCTCTCCGCGGATAATTGCACGGGGCTGCGCGCAGCGTCCCATCGCAGCCTCTGGACCTCGCGGGGAGCGCGGGCCCTGCCGGCCCCGCGGCGGTGCGTGGGAAACCCGCCGGAGCTCCGCGGCAAAGCGGGATGCGCCGGGATGTAGCGGAGCACCCAGAGCATCCTCTGCCCCCCTCGCTCGGAGGAGGAGGCGGCGGCGGGACGAAGACCTCGCGGTCCGCAGGGCGGCCGTCTCAATGCCCCGGTACGCTCCTTCTTCTTCTGAGCTGCGGACGTTTCCGCGGGCACGCGACCAGGACCCTGGTGTGCCGGGAGCTACGGGCTGGCACGAGAAGCGGAGAGCTGCGGTGCTCCGAGATGTGGCGGTCCCGCTCCCTCCGGGACAATCCCTTTGGAAGAGATGGGTTGGCACCCCTTGATTTTCACAGCGTTTCGGTTTCCCGAAGGTCCCCGAGTCCCAGGCGCCGGACGCCGCGGCCAAGAGCCGCCTAAAAAGCGGCTGCCATTGCTCTAAGGTTCTCGGCGACGCGGGAGAGGGCTGGAGGCCTCTGGAGGAGGGAGGGCCGCTCTCCTCCAGGCGCTCCTCCGCTCGTCCCGCCGCAAGGCCTCGTTTCTCTCCCCTTCTCTCTCTGCCATTTCTTCTGGAAGCCAGGCGGGGACCCTGGTGGAATATTAACTGCGCGGTTGCCGAGCGATTATTTATTACAATCACTGCTTTCGGGTCCTTTGACCCCTCTCTGTTAATTAGCCTGCAGGGTGTAATAAACGTGATGGAAAGTGGCCCGGCGCGGGCGGCAGGGAGCTGGAGCCGCTCTGGGGAAAGCGTGGCACAGCGGCTGCGCCGGGGACAGCGACCGTCCCCGCTGCGTCCGGCCTCGGGGCTGAGCAGGACGGCACAGGGAGACCCCCAGACCTGAAACGCTCACCCCGGGTCTGCTGCGACGGAAGCCGCTGCCCCGCGTTACGCCGCCCCAGCGCCCCGAAAACCCCGGGGTGCGCCCCGGCTTGCGTCCCACAGGGGTGAATGATGCCGCGTGCATCCCGGGGGCGGCGTGGGGCTGGGTGGCAGCAGGGCCCGAGGCAGAGCCCTCCTGCCCTGCCCCGCACCGGAGGAATATTGGGAAAGGAAGGAGAAACGAGCTCTTGTGAATGGCCTTGGAATCCCCCCGGGGACTCCGGCAGAAGCAGAATGTGAATAGCGCGGCTGAGCGCTGGGCTGAGAGCTCAGAGCACCTCTGCTCCAACAGTTATTTAAACTTTAAATCCGCAAATTAAACAGATTCTTTTTTATGATGATAGAGTCTGTGTCCCGGGTCCCCGAACA
Organism: Steatornis caripensis; assembly: GCA_013398225.1. Classification (NCBI taxonomy): domain Eukaryota; kingdom Metazoa; phylum Chordata; class Aves; order Caprimulgiformes; family Steatornithidae; genus Steatornis; species Steatornis caripensis. The sequence continues at coordinate 12,171 of VZSC01011100.1, read as the reverse complement.
CCGCTTGCCACGTGCCGCGGCGCCTCGGGGGCTGACGCCAGCTGAAATGTCACTGTTCGCCAGCGGCTTACGGGTCTTGGCAGCAGCTCGCTCGCTTCCAGCCGGCCTCGCCGGTCTCTTTGGGTACGGGGGCCGTGCGCCGGGCCGGCCGCTTTCTGCTCCCCTGGGATTTTCCTGGAGGCGCGGGAGAGGTGAAGCTGCCAGCCTCTCCTCACCTTCCGGCACGCCGCTGCGGCCGGGGCCAGCGGCAGTCTCGGCCGACTTCTGCTGTGAGTTTTGACTTCATTTTTTAAATTCTCTCTCAAAGCACAGCCGTAGCGAGAGGAGGAGGAGGAGCCATCAGGGTCGTCAGGGTCAACCGCAGCGGTTTCCAGAGCTGATGCAGCCCCGCGAGCGGGGAGGAGGTCAGCGTCCTCCTCCTCCTCTTCCTCGCCCGTGTAGGCTGGCCCTCCACGCCGCTCGCCGGCACGGCCAGAGACGGCCGGGCCGCTGGATCTTCAAGCGGTAAAGCCAGGATCGGAGCAAGACCCCAGTGCCTTCCCATGCAGCGGGGCGGCAGCTGGGGGGGCAGCGCGGGAGACGAGGTTGGGAACGGCTCGGGCCTCGGCCCGCGTCCCTGATGCAGTGCAGCGGCGGGCAGAAGGGAGAGAGGCAGAAAGGAAGGGAAAAAGAGCAGCTATTTTATTTCAGCGCGAAACTATCCCCTTTAAATACCCTTTTTATTACGTTATCTGCATAGTAATACTAATGATAGATCTTGTTGGCAGTTCTAATGAGGCTGGAGAATATCAAGTTTCCAATAAAGTTAATTGTTGTCTTTAATACTCTCATACATTTATACGTGGTAAATCCTGCAAGAAAGAACGACTCATTTCTTTTCCATTAAACGTTCGGGACCGCTCCGTCCTTCGATGGGCCGAAAGCAGGCGCTGCGCCGGGCCGGCGCCTCGACCCGAGCAGCGGAGCGCCCACCGCGAAACTACCTCTTAGGCAGTGGCTTAACAAAAAACCGCGGATAAACGGGACCTTTCTCAGGGTGAAAATAAACTTCTAAAGTTGCTCCGAAATGGACTTTCCCAGGCCACCGGAAAAGCCCCCCGCGCCTGCTCCCTGCTCCGCGCAGGCTGCCGGCCTCGGGTGTCTCGGGGGCACGGCCCCCTGCTCCTGCGGCCCCGGCGCTTGCCGCAGGGTCCTCGGCGCGTGCCGCTGCCCTCCTGCGGGATGCCGCTCGCCGGGGTCGCTGCCGGCGGCCGCGCTGCCGACAGGTGGCTGGGTAATTACGCGCATGCTTTATGCACACAGCGCTCTTTTGCTCGGTGTAATCGCCGATTCTGTATAAATAATTCACGTGGAGTTATTATACCGAGGACATCACCCGCCTCCTCATAATTTGCTTAACTGAAATAGGCTCTTTCATCACTCGCGGCGATTTGCTCTGAGACCGTGTACACACCATCCCTTACAGGCTCGCTCCAGTGGAGGTTACTGTAAATTTAATTAAGTTATGCAAATGCTTTGTCCACTCTGCGGTGGAAGGGCGTAAGGCCGCTGGACCGCGCGGTCTACGGGCAGGGAATGGGGCGGTAAGCCTGGCGCCTCTGGAAGCAGTGGATTATTATTAATAATAACAATAATGATAGCAGGGAGTGGCTCACGGACTCGCGTCGCGCGCCTGCTCCTGGCGGCGGCTCCGTGCTTTTCGCCGAATGCCTGCGGGGCTCCCTGCGGCCCGGGTGGAGCTGGCGGCACCTCGGCTCCATGCGGAAGGCGCCCGTTTCCCGAGGTGAGGCCTTGGCCGTGCCAAGGCGGCGGGAGGCGGCGCCTGCTGTTACTGTACTGGGGCATCCCTCCCTCCCGAGCATCCCGCTCCGCCGCTGCCTTCGCGGGAGGCTGTCCTCGACCCCGGCGAGGTGCCACCCAGGCCGGAGGCTGGGACACGAGCCTGGGCAGAAGTGCCCGTATCTCGTGGCGGTAGGCAGGCCGGCGGCTCCTTCCCGAGGCCGGAGAGCCGCCCCGGCGCGCCACGCTCCCGAGGCTGTGGTTACCATGGCGTGGCGGCTGCTCACCCCGATAAGGCACACAAAGCGACGCTAGCCGCTCTTTGCTATTCAGAAGCGCTCGGCGAGATGAGGCCGGCATCCGGGTGGAAAAGATCGCTCGAGCCCCGTCTCCTGCATTGTCTCCTCCTTTCGCCGCCTCTGTGTGCCGACTGCCGATCAGCTGCAGCCAGATAAACGGCGCGGCAGGGTGATGCTCGGTGCCCTGGCGCTCCTCCGAAGCCGGCCTTGGGGGCCTTCGCAGCCTGGGGCAGCGCTGGGCGCCCCGCGGGGCGTCAGAGGTGATGCAGCGACGACGGCCTCGCGCGCGGGCGAGAACGCGGGGATGTGCGGCACTGTCCCGGGCCCCGTCCTTGCCCCTTCTCCCAGCGCGAGCCAGGGGACGGACGGTGACGCGTGCCGCACCGGCCGGCTGCGGCTCCGCGCCACAGGGGTCCCGCTGCTCTCACCCGAAACACCCCCAAGNGGGCTGAGAGCTCAGAGCACCTCTGCTCCAACAGTTATTTAAACTTTAAATCCGCAAATTAAACAGATTCTTTTTTATGATGATAGAGTCTGTGTCCCGGGTCCCCGAACACCGCTTGCCACGTGCCGCGGCGCCTCGGGGGCTGACGCCAGCTGAAATGTCACTGTTCGCCAGCGGCTTACGGGTCTTGGCAGCAGCTCGCTCGCTTCCAGCCGGCCTCGCCGGTCTCTTTGGGTACGGGGGCCGTGCGCCGGGCCGGCCGCTTTCTGCTCCCCTGGGATTTTCCTGGAGGCGCGGGAGAGGTGAAGCTGCCAGCCTCTCCTCGCCTTCCGGCACGCCGCTGCGGCCGGGGCCAGCGGCAGTCTCGGCCGACTTCTGCTGTGAGTTTTGACTTCATTTTTTAAATTTTCTCTCAAAGCACAGCCGTAGCGAGAGGAGGAGGAGGAGCCATCAGGGTCGTCAGGGTCAACCGCAGCGGTTTCCAGAGCTGATGCAGCCCCGCGAGCGGGGAGGAGGTCAGCGTCCTCCTCCTCCTCTTCCTCGCCCGTGTAGGCTGGCCCTCCACGCCGCTCGCCGGCATGGCCAGAGACGGCCGGGCCGCTGGATCTTCAAGCGGTAAAGCCAGGATCGGAGCAAGACCCCAGTGCCTTCCGATGCAGCGGGGCGGCAGCTGGGGGGGCAGCGCGGGAGACGAGGTTGGGAACGGCTCGGGCCTCGGCCCGCGTCCCTGATGCAGTGCAGCGGCGGGCAGAAGGGAGAGAGGCAGAAAGGAAGGGAAAAAGAGCAGCTATTTTATTTCAGCGCGAAACTATCCCCTTTAAATACCCTTTTTATTACGTTATCTGCATAGTAATACTAATGATAGATCTTGTTGGCAGTTCTAATGAGGCTGGAGAATATCAAGTTTCCAATAAAGTTAATTGTTGTCTTTAATACTCTCATACATTTATACGTGGTAAATCCTGCAAGAAAGAACGACTCATTTCTTTTCCATTAAACGTTCGGGACCGCTCCGTCCTTCGATGGGCCGAAAGCAGGCGCTGCGCCGGGCCGGCGCCTCGACCCGAGCAGCGGAGCGCCCACCGCGAAACTACCTCTTAGGCAGTGGCTTAACAAAAAACCGCGGATAAACGGGACCTTTCTCAGGGTGAAAATAAACTTCTAAAGTTGCTCCGAAATGGACTTTCCCAGGCCACCGGAAAAGCCCCCCGCGCCTGCTCCCTGCTCCGCGCAGGCTGCCGGCCTCGGGTGTCTCGGGGGCACGGCCCCCTGCTCCTGCGGCCCCGGCGCTTGCCGCAGGGTCCTCGGCGCGTGCCGCTGCCCTCCTGCGGGATGCCGCTCGCCGGGGTCGCTGCCGGCGGCCGCGCTGCCGACAGGTGGCTGGGTAATTACGCGCATGCTTTATGCACACAACGCTCTTTTGCTCGGTGTAATCGCCGATTCTGTATAAATAATTCACGTGGAGTTATTATACCGAGGACATCACCCGCCTCCTCATAATTTGCTTAACTGAAACAGGCTCTTTCATCACTCGCGGCGATTTGCTCTGAGACCGTGTACACACCATCCCTTACAGGCTCGCTCCAGTGGAGGTTACTGTAAATTTAATTAAGTTATGCAAATGCTTTGTCCACTCTGCGGTGGAAGGGCGTAAGGCCGCTGGACCGCGCGGTCTACGGGCAGGGAATGGGGCGGTAAGCCTGGCGCCTCTGGAAGCAGTGGATTATTATTAATAATAACAATAATGATAGCAGGGAGTGGCTCACGGACTCGCGTCGCGCGCCTGCTCCTGGCGGCGGCTCCGTGCTTTTCGCCGAATGCCTGCGGGGCTCCCTGCGGCCCGGGTGGAGCTGGCGGCGCCTCGGCTCCATGCGGAAGGCGCCCGTTTCCCGAGGTGAGGCCTTGGCCGTGCCAAGGCGGCGGGAGGCGGCGCCTGCTGTTACTGTACTGGGGCATCCCTCCCTCCCGAGCATCCCGCTCCGCCGCTGCCTTCGCGGGAGGCTGTCCTCGACCCCGGCGAGGTGCCACCCAGGCCGGAGGCTGGGACACGAGCCTGGGCAGAAGTGCCCGTATCTCGTGGCGGTAGGCAGGCCGGCGGCTCCTTCCCGAGGCCGGAGAGCCGCCCCGGCGCGCCACGCTCCCGAGGCTGTGGTTACCATGGCGTGGCGGCTGCTCACCCCGATAAGGCACACAAAGCGACGCTAGCCGCTCTTTGCTATTCAGAAGCGCTCGGCGAGATGAGGCCGGCATCCGGGTGGAAAAGATCGCTCGAGCCCCGTCTCCTGCATTGTCTCCTCCTTTCGCCGCCTCTGTGTGCCGACTGCCGATCAGCTGCAGCCAGATAAACGGCGCGGCAGGGTGATGCTCGGTGCCCTGGCGCTCCTCCGAAGCCGGCCTTGGGGGCCTTCGCAGCCTGGGGCAGCGCTGGGCGCCCCGCGGGGCGTCAGAGGTGATGCAGCGACGACGGCCTCGCGCGCGGGCGAGAACGCGGGGATGTGCGGCACTGTCCCGGGCCCCGTCCTTGCCCCTTCTCCCAGCGCGAGCCAGGGGACGGACGGTGACGCGTGCCGCACCGGCCGGCTGCGGCTCCGCGCCACAGGGGTCCCGCTGCTCTCACCCGAAACACCCCCAAGAGCTCACCCCTTCGGTCGAGGGAGGTGAAATGGCTCCGTCAACGTTAATTACGAACGAGGCTTCCCAACAGCCCGGGCAGCAGATCGGACGATTATCCCCATCTCAGGCATCCAGACGCTCCGGCACGGAGAGAACGAGCGACCTCTCCAAGGTCACCCAGCGTGCCAGTGACAGAGATGGATTCAGAGCCCAGGAGGGGGCTTAAAAAAAAATCTCCTTATCTTTATTTTTTATCGCATTTAAAAATAAAACACAGTTATTAAATATCATAATACCCATAATAGATTTTAAACTTGAACTGCATCCAGAGATGCTAAGTGATAAATATAGCTATTATCAGAATAAGCACTCAGCGAAATTGATAGCTACCATTTGTTTAATGAGCGTGTGTGCACCCGCGGAGGCACGCATGTGCGGACGGCGCGAGAGATTTCGAATGCCCGTCGAGAAAGGGAAGCTCTTGCGCAGCAACGTCTTGCCGACTTGCGCGGCTGAACGTCCCAGGAAGTCACCGAGACATAAATTCGTTTGGCGCTTGGCACCCGCACCGGCGCTCCCCGCACCGCGACGGCTCCGGCACCGGGCACGCTGGTGCGAGAGCGGCTGCGGAGCAGGGCCGGGAGGGAATCCCGCCTGCGCTAGGAACGCCTGCGACGGGCAGCCCCACGCGTCCCAAGGGGAAGCGCGATGTCCGCTGAAGCGTTTCTGCTGGGGCCGGGGGCCGGGGGTCCGGCTCCCCTCCGGGCGCGACGCCGACTTTGCCGCTGCCCCGGCAGGAGGGCGCCCAGCCCCTGTGCGCGGCCGGGTGCGCGGTCCAAGCGAGCTCAGCGCCTCGGCACGGGCAGCGTTAAATCCTGCCACGCTAAAGGTCACAGCGAGACCCAATAAATGCCCCGTTTAACAGTGGGGAGAAGTATTTTCATCGGTAACCTTTGGAGAAGGGAGTTTAATTGCAGGCTAGCAGTCGTTCACGGAGGGCTGCCAGGAGCTGCGTGGAAGCGAATGACGAGAGTTTGAAGGGTCGTTAAAGCCGGACTCTCGGCTTCGCCGGGCCACGGTCCCCTGTTCCCCGGTGCGGCCAGCGCGGCCCGGAGCTGCGGGAGCCGCTGGTGCGGCCGAGGCAGAAGCCAAAGCTGCGGCAGAGGCGTGTGCCCGTCAGGCAGCTGGAGGAGGGGTGGTGGGACCGAAGGGCTTTCAGAGGCGACTGCTGGTTTGGGGCACGAGGGCGGCGCCGTCGCCTTTTTGCACGCGGAGCTGCTTGGTGGACTTGCAGGTGGTGTAGGTGGAAGTGATAATGGCGCTAATTGAGGGCTAATGACCTGCTGCTGCTGGCAGTGGGCCACCAGGTGTCTTGGGTGGCACAGAAGGAGAGGGCAGCGGCTGGCGATGCTCCTGGAGCGAGCCTGGCTGTGAGCCTTCCTTCCCGGCGCCCTCAGTACCGGCACCGCACGGGGACGGGGCTGGCGCTCAGGACCCCTTTGGGGGGCAGGAAGAAAAAGAAAGCTTCTTTCTTTCGCTTCAGCTTCTTTGCTCCCGGCTCTGCTGGTTTGGCTGAGCTGAGCGAAGCGCTCTGAGCGTGCCTTGCGAGCAGACCTTGAGCCCGTCTTTAAGGGTGCTGGGCACCCCTAGACCCTGTGAACTTGGCGGGGCTCAGGCTGTGGATGAGGGTTTGGAAGCGAGCGCTCCTGGAAGCGCATCGTACGGGGCGCAGGCTGGATGCGGGCGGGCGGGGAGAGCTTGCGGAAACCTGCACCGCCACGGCTCCGCGCCGCGGTAGCCGGCAGCTGGGAGGTATTAACGGCAGCGCTTCCTGCAGGCGTTACGAGGCTTCGTTAATAAGTGTTGGGGTCTTCTGCTGGACGGGAGGCGGTTGCATCCGGCGCCGTGATGGTCACGCTAAGTGGAACGGGACGTTAAACGGAGGGTGATGTCGGTCGCCGGAGGGAGCGGCGTCCCCTGGGAAACGTCTGCTACGGGGCGAGGACGGAGTGCTTCGGGGGCTTCCGGTGAAGCATACGGCGCTGGGCGAGCAGCTCGGTGCCGGCCCCCCGGCCCTGGCCGTGCCGCGGCCGGCCCGGCGTAGCCAGCCCATCTCCGTCCGCCCTCGACCCTGCCCCGGCTTTATTTATTTATGTTTCAGCAGAAGCGTAATATAAATAGAGCACCGCCGTAAAAATGTCAGGAAAAGTTCAAACCTATTCATTATCCGTTTCGCTCAGATTAAAATTTCCATCAAGGCTGCTTGGTTTTGACTGGAGTTGCTTTCCTTTTAATGAGCTTGATGGAGAAGGTAAAAGATGCTAATTCATCCTTACATCTCTATCATCTCCCGGCTTTTGCTATATAAAGCATCAAGGTCGCATTCTGGGGAAACGTCTTTTTACCAAAGGTGCCATAATAATAATGAAGAAGCAATTTGTTTCAGCAAACTGCCTACAGTAATGAAGCTTAATTATAACCGTGTTATTAATACTGCTGCTTAAGGTAATTCACTTCTGAGCAGGGCGCAGAACGGTAAACTATAATTTAAACAAGAATCGAGACCTAATTTAAATCACCCGATCTGCTGTGGAACAAGGCAAACAGAGCGCCCGTGCTCGCCGGCGGCTCGGAGTTTTCCCTCCGCTCGCCTGCCCGCGACGCTCCGGGGCTCGAGGCCGCGAAGCCGCTGCCCGCCCGCGGCGCCGCGCTGCTGGCCCCTGAGGTACGGAGAAAGGGCGTGCCCGCGCCGAGCGCCCCGGAGGTCCCACGTGCTCCCCGGAAACTCTGCCCTACGAGGCAGGGCCGTCGGCCTCCAGCGCGCGGCCCCGGCTCCCGGAACGCCGCTGTTAGAGGGAAATCTTTTTTTAATTTTTGTTTTTCTTCTGCCCTGTGGTTTTTAGGGCGTGTGCCTGGGGGCTTGGGGTCCTTGCAAATTCCCAGCGCTTGCCGTGGCGCTGCTTCCCCGCTCCGGATCTCTCCCTGCCCTCCCGGCGCCCGCTCCCGTGCCAGCCCGCTCCCTCGCTGCCGGAGGCACGCGCGCTGCGGCACGAGCCCCCTTGCTCTCGGACGCTCTTCCCTTCCTCTTCCAGGCCCTTCACTCCCCCCTCGCGCCCTGCCAAGCTGCGTTCCCCTCGCGCAGCTGCAAGCCCTGCCCTCCTCCTTCCCCGAATCCCTCGTTATTTCTGCTGCTTCCCCGTGCTCCCTCACCTCAAAGCCCCCTCCGCTCTCCCCCTGCCTCCAGCGGCCTCTCTGCCCTGCGAAGCCAAACGCCGCGAGCTGCTACCCCGGCTTTGCCGGTAACAACGTCCCCTCGCAAACCTCCCCGCGGTGGCAAACGGAGCGAGGAGCCGCAGCACCCTCGCTCCCTTCCCGTTGCCGTCCAGGGCCCGCCGTCAAAGCCGTGTTTCCAAGTCCTAGCACGGAAAATTCCGTTGCCCGCACGGGGCGCGGGCTGCTCGGCGGCTGCACCGCGGCTCGCCCTTGTCGCCGCCGGGGTTGGCTCGGCTCGGCACGGCACGGGCGCGGGGGCGACGAGGAGGAGGAGGAGGAGGTGCGGAGGCGAAGTAAATAGGTGGAGTGTTTCTTGTCGGGAAGGGGGAAAAAAGCCTCCGTCACTGTTCCACTCGACTGCAGCCTCCCGCAGGCTGTTTCATCTCATATTATCTAAGCTCCAAGGGGGTGTCCAATTTGAGGAACAATAACTATAAAGTCATTTGCAGTCCCCCGCTGCGGCACAGCACATGATAGCCTGCGTAAAGCAGCAAACAGCCTTGATGGCCCCTTCTGCCGAGCCGGGCGCGGGGCTCGTGGGGTAAGCGGGCTCCTCGGCGGCGAGGGGGACGGCCGCTCCGGCGCGGGGGGCCGCCGCGGAGCCGGCAGCTCGTTTCACGGCGCGAGGGCAAGCCTTGAGCCTCCCGCGTCCCTGCCGTGCTCGCGGGAAGGTCACCGGGGCACCGCGCCGGCTCGCCTGGAGCCGATGCGCGGTTACCACGGGCGAGCTGCAGGCCACCTCTGCGCCAGCGTTTCCCATTTCCCGCTGCCGCCGGCGCGGCTCCGCGGAGGTTGCGGCGGCTGTAATGAGCTCGTTCCAGCTGACCCTGCCCGCGGAGCTGGGTCAAGAGCACGAAACGGGGGAAAAATGCGCTAGCGTAGTGTCCCGCCTTCGGAAATGTGCCGGAGGGCATCCCGCTCCGCGCTGGGCAGTGGCGCTGGCGGATCCCGGGATGGGGTCGGGGGGTGCCTCAGCGGCCACGAGGCACCGGCGGCGCGTGCCGGGAGCCGGCGGGGCGCAGGGATGAGGCCCTACTGCCTGGGTGCGCGTGTGCTCCCGCGCAACGCTCTTCCTCTGCGGCACTGGCTGACTCGTCTGGGCATTTTCAGTCTCTTTCTCTTTGTGTGCGAGGTTTTTTTTTCTTTGAACAACTGTTTGGGACCGTGCCAAAGCTAAGCGAACGGTGGCTGCTGCGGGCGGCTTGCGTTGCAACGGCTGCCGTCGCCGCGAGCGTCGGCCGGCCTCGGCCTTGGCAACCTCCGCGGGAGGGAGGCTGAGCAAAGCCCAGCGCGGCCGCGGCTCCCCTGGGAGTGAAATCCCCGCGCCCTGGCGCTGCCGGGACAGCCCGGCTCACCTGTCCCTCCGCGGCGGCGGGTGGCCGGGGCGCGCGTCTCCGTCCGCCCCACGTCCCTGGGTTCCTCGGCAGGCGCGTTTCCGTCGGGAAGAACGCCTGCCCTGCGCTTGGGCTCAGCCCTGCTCCTCCTGGCCGTTTCCCCAGCTCCGCGCGCCGACACGGCTCAAAATGGGGGGCAGTCGCTGGGGGAATTTCCCGGTGGCAAGCGCAGGGCAAACGGCTTCCAGCCGGGGAGCTGGGCTCCCGCCTGTACCCCCGGGAGCTTTCCCGTGGGTCGGCGGCCGCCTGAGAAATCTCCTCTCCCGGGATTTTCAGCGTGGTCTCCAGAACAAAACGGCGATCTGGCTGCGTTTCGTAAGGAGGCTCGGGCGGGCGGCGGGCTGCAGCGCGTGCTGCGGGGCAGGCAGGGCAGGCAGCGGCGTGCCCCTGCTCGGCAGCGCGCTGCGGAGGGGACAGATCCGTTCTCTGCTCGCGCCCTCTGCTGCGGCCCCCTCGCAGGGCCAGAGGCGCAGGGAGGCTGTCGGATCTCTGGGTCCTGTCCCCTGGAAGCAGGGAGACGGGGGAATGTCGGGTAACCTCGGCTCGGCCTCATCCGCTCCGCTTTGCCTCTCCAGGCACGTTCAGCGTACTTCCTCCCCACCCGCCCGTTTTTAGCGACCCACCCTCATGCGTCCGTGTCGCGCGGAGCTCGGCCGCGATGTTCCTGGTGCCGCTCTGCTGCTGCTGGGGCGCCGGTGACTTCTGCCGGGCTCGCTCGTCCCGGCTGCCTGCTCCGGCGGCGCGCTTCATAGCTGCGCACCGAAACGACAGCCTTAATCCCTGATAAGAGACTTGATCTCAGCAGGAGAGAGAGTCAACGGGCAAACACGGCGAGTGATATAAAGCGGCCCAGCGGGACTGAATGCATTACCTAGAGATTATTTTAAGAAAAGCGGGGAAGGACGGAGAAGCAGGGAAAAACGGAAGCAGAGCCCAGGTGTTGAGTTTGCCTGTGCCTTCATGTCACCTTGTGAGACGCCTGAGACTTCCCAAGCCCTCCTTGCGCCGACGTTTAAGAGGACAAACGAGCCCGGTGCCCGTCGGGGAGATCGCGGAGGATGTCGTGGGAAAGGCCGAAGGCTTTCCTCCGTCTTGCCCGCCGTACCGCTCTGCACGGCGCTGAGCCCCGTGCGGGCGTGCGCTGCCGCGCGCCCTTTGGGAAGGCGGCTGCGGAGCCCCAGCTCACGGCAAGAGTCCTGCTCCGGGCAGCGGTTCAGTCCCTGGGCAGCGGCGCTTTACGGTGAAGACGTGAGATGAGGGGCCGCGTTTCGCTCGCGCCGGTTTAGTTGGCTGCTGGAGGAGGGCTCCGGCGGCCGGGAGCAAGGGCGGTTCCGGAGCTGTGCTCTCCCCAAGATCGCTCCTCCGGCCGAGCGGTTGCCGGACGGGGGTGTCAGTGAGCCCCCTCCCCGTGGAAGGCAGCCCGAGGCCGATCACGGGAGAATGAGTGATAATAACGCCGCGCCTGTTAAAGGCGATTTCAGGGAAAAAATCCCTGCTGCGGAAATACTCCGGCTGGGTCTGCTCAAAAAATAAATTGAGTCAGAATGAGGAACTCCGTGACAATTTCTGTGGATGTTCTGCACCGTTCGGTGCTGGGGGAGAAGGAAGAGCCTATTACCGTAATTAGCTTGCTACACACATCAAAGCAAGCGTCCTAAAGACGCTTTACTGTGCGGCGGTTCTATTCAGGCGAGGAAGAAAACGGAGAAACGAGGGGGAATAACGCGTGCCCGCCCTGCTGTTACTGCCCTGGAGTTGGAAGCGTCGCTCCGGAGGGCTTTTACACCTGCGGGCTGGCTCAGCCGCCCTCCTCGGGTCCGCCTCGGGACGTCCCTGGGGCCTCCTGCCGGCACCCCTTGCCCCGGAGGAGCGCCCGCGGCCGTGCGGAGGGTGGTGCGCAGAGCGTCCTTGCGGGCCCGGCTAGCCCGCGCCTGCTGTGCGCCGCAGCCTGAGAACGGGAGAGCAAGGAGTCAGATGGGACTTGGGGAAGAGCAGAAGTTTTAATTGGGTTTTATCTATTAGTTAATCGGGAAGTGTTTCGGTGACAATCAGGTCAAAGCCTCTGGCGTATCTGCGCAGCAGCCATCCATCATTAGCCCTACCTGGGCTTGCAAAGTGGTATTTATGAGCCCGCAACCGGCGGAGAAGCCCTTCTAAGAAATTAAGGTGAAAAGCACAGTCTTCACCGTGGGGGGAAGGCTGTCAGCGGTGATTGATGGCTGGGAGCGTGGAAGAACAGCTGGTTATTGGGCCCAGCAAGGTCTGCAAAGCTTTGTCTGTCAGCAGCAGCTGGCCGTGGAACGAGCGGATACGAGGGTTCGTCCCGAAGGGCTGAAGGAGCGGCGCCGGGGCCGCCCGGGGCAAGGGC
>VZSC01011099.1:279735-339229 GCA_013398225.1 Steatornis caripensis | reverse complement strand
TTGGCAGAATTCTTCTCATTCGGATAAATTGAGTTTACGTGTCAGATCGAACCAAGAATTGATTAGGGGGTAAAAATAAGAGGTGAGACAGTGAGGAGAAATTCTGGGAGAGGCTTGTAGGAAAGAAGGTGAGAGAGGAGGTGGGCAGGAGAACGTCTCTGCTGACACGGCACGGCTGTGGCTGCGGTGAATCCAGCCCTGTCCGCCTCCGTAGAGCTCTGCCAGAAATCCTTGAAGGATAATGACCATTGCATGGGCTTGGAATAAGTATTTTGATGCTGCTAGAAGAAGGTTTTGGCCAGAGGAGATTTGTCTGAAACCAAAGAGTGAAGTTTATGGGGAACGAGTGGAGGCTGAGCAGCGAAACTTCTACTCCTTAGCTGAGTGACATTTTAAAATTGGGAAGGAGGACATGGGGTGAGAAGAGAGAGCTGGACTGGAGGGCAGAAACGCTTTTGCTTTGGATGCGTTGAAGGCTGGTGGTGTTACAGGGAGCGAGTAGAGATTTTTTAAAGCAGTGTTCCCTTTATAAGGACAATCTAACCTGATTTTAAACAGAAAATATTCTTTGTTACTTCTGCTTTCCTTTTAAGCTTTTCCAAAGAGAGACAAAAAGAGCTTTGAAATGTGGACGTTAAAAGCATCGGTTGTGTCATTAATTATCAGTTCGTTGGCGCTAGAAGTGGACTTGGAAGTCCCTTATAAGTTTTTTTCCCTGATCACTACGTTAGTCTCAATTATTTCTTAATTACTTCTTTGAACTCGTATTAGACTTGAATTTTTTTAAAAGGATACGTCAAATTTAGCAATACACTTGTCCTGTCCGTCGTTACTCTAGACGCGCTGCAGAATGATAGTCCTGATCTGTAGCTACACGCTGTATGGAGCTTGAGCAGTAAATGCTGTGTAGCTGGGAAAGGCTGGGAGAAACGCTCCGCTTTAACACCCCAAAACCTTCCAGTCTGGAGCATGAATGGAGTTTGGAGAGACGCTCTTCTGAGTAATGGAGGAACGACAAACTGAAGTTGAACAAAAGCTGACAACTGTGTTTTCTTTCTCTAGGGATCTTTCCCATAACAAGATCAGTGTTTTAGATGTTCAGCTATTTGAAAGCCTGACTTCTCTGGCAAAACTGTAAGTACACGCTGGGCCCTTCCAGTCCTCCAGCTTGCCGTGCACATTCGAGCGGGTACCTAGAACGCACGCTTGTGTTTCACAAGATGGCCTTGTTCTCCCCTGACCTCGCCTGTCAAGCCCCGGACAGATGTGTCCATGGACTCCTTCCTCACGGCGTTTAGCCACACAGTCCAGTGAACGACTGATTTGCTCGCTGGCATTCAGACAGTTGGGCAGGACTTGACCCGCTGTACTGCCAGATGGGGAGGGGGTCAAGGCAAGAGAATGAGATTTGTCGTAAGATGTGTGTTAGTACGTGGAAAATGATGATAAAGCCGCAGTGTCCAAATCCCACTTCATCTTCAGGGGGATTTGGGTACTGAGTCTGAGGGTCCTTTGAGCAGCCCAGCGCTTGCTAGGGAAAGGCCTCGCCGCTTGTCCCATCGCCCCCCGCGCCCTGAGCTGTCCCCAAACGCGCCCGGACTCTCTGTGGCCAGGCGAGGAGGAGAGCTTTGACCGTTATCAAACCCACTGCTTCAGCTGCTGATCGGATGAGTTTGCACTGTTACTTGCTGATGCTTCATAGAGAGGATTAACTGCTTTTTAAAGCAAAATTGGAGTGTCAGATCAAAAAAGGCACCAATACAGCCAGCACCAAAACCTGCTTTGGTGGTTCCGGCTGAGTATCTGGCAACCCGAACAGCCTGCCATCTTTACACTTCACAGTCTCCTAAAAGTAGGACTCGTGGAAGGTACTTGGAGCACAGGAACTGGACTTGAGCATGGGAACAGGCTGCCTCCAGGTTGTGGAGTCTCCATCCGTGGAGGTACTCAAAAGCAGTCTGGACGTGGTCCTGGGCGGCCTGCTGTAGTTGACCCTGCTTGAGCAGGAGGGTTGGACCGGATGACTTGCAGAGGTCACTTCCAACCTCGACCACACTGTGATTCCATGCCTTAGTGCCTGGATGGGCGTTTTGCTATGATGTGCCTGTCGCTGTTGAGGCTCGAGGTGCTCAGAGGGTAACACGTACCCAGGCAGAGCCCGGGACAGAGGTTGGTCCTGTGTGTTGGCCAGGAAGTTGTTAGCAGCGTGATGAATGGCTAGTGAACTTTCCTTTTCGTTTCCCCTCTTTTACAGAGATATAAGCCACAACAAGATTTCTACATTAGAAGATGGAATATTTGATAATTTATTTAATTTAAGTGAAATGTAAGTTCATCTTCTTTGTTTCCGAGTTCTCTGTTTAGACCTTTCGTTGGAACAGCTCTTCCCTTCCCGGTGGGGTGGGATGCAGTGCTGTCTCGGGGAGATCTCGACACGTACCCAACCACGCAGCTGCCTTTTGGGCTCTCACCAGTTTCTTCCTCAAGCTGTGTCCTGCTCCCGGGTCCTGGTGGTGCCCTTCAAGCCTAACCTCTTCCCAGACTTTGCTTCTGTCTCCTGGATACCTCCAGCCTCTGCCTTCCTGGCTTCCCTGCTTCTCTCCCACAGCAGCTCTGCTGGGTTCTAGCCTCTGGCCGGGGCACGCTTTGTATGGTCGCACCTTGGGGCCGGGGGGTCTGACGAAAAGGGCGCTGACCTGCAACACGGGAGACCCTGGCCGAGGGGTCTAAGTCACTTGAAGACCCTTGAAGATGTTCTCCCTGAGTGATTCAAGTTTTTAGGCTTATAGTGGTTTTTAATTGAAATCGTTAAAATCTGCGCTGTTGTGTGAAGGGTGGTGAGGGGATGCCACATATTTCCGGGAGAGGTGACAGCATGGAATGGCCGTTCTGTATCTGGATGAGCCAAAGGATTAAGCCCGTGCAGTCGCTCTTGGCAAGCAAGAATAAAGCTAAAAGCCACACATTCTCCCTGAAGACAGGACACGAAGGGCATTTTCAGCTCTGCGTTTTTGCTTACAAGTGGCACTGAAAAGACACAAAGGAGCCGGGCTAGGTCCGGCTGAGTCTGTCCCTGCTCAGGCTGCCCGGCAAAGTGGTGCTTTCAGTATAAAAATCCTGGGTTCAGGCCCTGCGGCAGCCCAGCCCAGCTGGCGTCAGCTAAACAAACAGCTTTCCATCTCTGTCCTGTTCGCAGCTGAATGCCAAAGGCTGTAATTTGGATCAAGCTTAGCTGCAATTAAAGTTTCCATCTTTTCATTAAACTGCCACATGGAAAGATTATCATTGACTTTGCATTTCTTTTTTGACAGATCAATTTTATTCTCTTAGCTATTTTTTAGTGGCGCTGTAAATAGTCTCCCTTAGCAGGAGAGGCTGCCGTTACATCCAGCGGCTGTTAGATGGCAGACTGTTTTAAATATGAGACTGTGTCTGTAATTTGCTTCTAATTGCAACAATTATTTGTGGAGTGAAAAAAGTACTCGGAGTACTTGCCTAATTCTAGCCTCTAGAAAAATCACGTTAATTATTGCTTGATTCCCTATTCATTAACTCCCCTCGCAGTTCTTTCTGAAGCATTTCACTGGAGTGGCGCAGATGGAAGCAGCGAGGGATCTGCACGCTGCTGTAATTAACACTTAGCACGTCAAGTTAATGCCTAACTTCTGTCTGATCTCCCTGCTGCAGAAACTTAAGTTGGAATCCATTCGTTTGTGACTGCAAACTTTCCTGGTTGCCCCGTTGGGTGGAAGACAGAAAAGTGAGAGTTACTGAGGCGTCGGATACGAGATGTGCCCACCCTCCTGAGGTGGCAAACCTTTCCCTCTTCGATGTCTCGTTCATCAATGCTACTTGCGGTAAGGGAACGCTGTGGGATGTGGTCGGGGAGATGACTAAACCGGTGGGAACGATGGGCCCAAGGACAGCTGGGGGTCACATTTAGACCTCAAGTCACCATTTCTAATCTAAGTAAGCAACTGATGGTAGCATATGACTGTACCCTGATGCCTTAAGGCTTGAGTCAATCACACCAGGGCTGAGATGAGCAAACTCGTTGCAGACCAAGCTTCAGGCAGCCATCAGATGACACTTGGCTCCACGACCTCCGGCACTAGGCGTTCGCTCTCTCAAGCTTTTAGCAGTCTGCCTTGAAGCAGTGAAATCTCACTGGAGTTGTTGGGACCTGAGGACACGCTAAGTTGAATCATTGCAGGTGACAGGGCTCCACGTCGGGAGCGTTGAATGGACGCTGCCCCGATCTACAGCCTGTTGCCCGCTCCGGGTGCATTTTTCTGACGGCCTTGGCCAGCAGAAATGTCAGGCAGTGTTTAACTGGAGCGTGGGAAGGGGGAGCCCTAAGAAAACTAATCCTGCGTGGATGCTCTGGGCCAAAACCCGGGTGGTGGTTGCTCCTCTTTCCCCAGCAAAGTTACCCCAGCCTTGCAGCATCTTGCAGGAGTTATCAAGCGGAGTAACATTGGCACTGTTACTGCCCGTGATAGCGTTTCCCCTCTCGAGCTACTCTGAGTTAGTGTGGGAACAACAACGTGAGGCTGTCTTCTGGGTGATGCAGTGTAATGGGAGCAGGCTGGGGCTACCGACGGTTGTTGCTAACCGGCGGGGAATGAAGAAGTATGACCAGGCTGGTGTTACAAAGCAAAGTGGTTCCCATGCCGTGGTCCTCCTCACGGGACTTTTCTTAAGAAGTGGCTCAGCGTTTGCAGGAAGGTTGTGGAGAAGGCCGGGCAGTTGGATTCATGCGATATGGGAAGATCACGCAAGGCCGGAGCTGTTGAGATGTTTGGGGAGAGATGTTGTAGCAACGAGCAGAAACAGAGGAGCAAACATGGCTCGGTTGCGTGGGCAGAGTTGGAGAGGAGGCCAGGCAGTCCCAGCTGGGCTGCGGCTGTGCATGCCGCAGAGGCCCCGAGTGTTTGTGGCAGAGAAACTTCCCATTCCCTGCAAGCCGGTGAGTGGGAAGGAAACTCAAGGGAGCTCTTGCTCTGAGAATGGGGCTGTTGCAGCTGCCATCATTGTACGTTCCTGCGTGTCCGTGCACGTGTGCGGTTGTGCTCCCTGCAGCCAGGCGTGCGTTGTTTCTCCGCATCCTTCCCATGAATCCATACGTGTGCATCCTTCCACGCCCCTCGNGCTGTTGCAGCTGCCATCATTGTACGTTCCTGCATGTCCGTGCACGTGTGTGGTTGTGCTCCCTGCAGCCAGGCGTGCGTTGTTTCTGCGCATCCTTCCCGTGAATCCATACGTGTGCATCCTTCCACGCCCCTCAGGTGCAGGCTGTGCATGGCATTGCCCTCTTTTCTAGCACCAGATTTTTCCTGCAAGTAGGTGGGAAGCTCGTGGCTCTCCCCAAGGAGGAAGGTGGTGCAGTCTCTGCCCAGCTCCAGCGTGGAGGGTCCGGTGGTGTTGCCCCCATGCTCTCCACGTGCCACTCCGCCCACGTGTGTTTGGTTATAGGCTCGTTGCTGGAAGCCCCATGCAGCATGCAGTGAAACGTGCTGCACCGCACCAAGGAACAGCTGAGGGACAAGCTTTTGTCTTGGTCTTGTTCGGTAGCCAGTCCTGTAGGCTCCTTCGAGGGTCGGACTCAGCAGCTCCGTGTCCCGTGGGACTCTCCAAAGACCCGTTTTATTTACTGAATGTTGCTGCTCCATAAATCTGTGTGACTGGCTTGTTGTTTCTGTCATCGTTAATTAGCAGAAAGAGTTTGGAAATAGTTGTTGAGGGATTAAAGACTTCCCAGGCAAGCCTCAAAAAGGAAATGCTTGGAGTTGGAGCTGCCCAGGAGAAGTCTGTTCCCAGGAGTGTGAGGTGGTGGCTCTTGGAGGGTTTCACCAAGCCGTGGCTTCACAGTGTCACTTTGCTGGAGCATCTTCTGTTCTTTCCCCAGGAGCTCAATACATAGCGTGTCTGACAAGCAACGACACAGAAGGAGCTGAACTCGTCATCCTCTTCACGTCTGCTCACCCTGGGAACCTCACTGAGGAGACCTGCAGTGCCCTCTGTTATGCCCAAGAGCAGGAATATGGAGGTTTCAGCACCCAGGGGCAGTGTTGGTGTGGTACTGCCCACGAAACAAACTCTTCCTCTGGTTGTTTGCCGTTTTGCACTGAGCATTTGTCCGGGCAGGCCTGTGGTGGCCCGTCGCTCGTCCCCTCTCCCTTCCAGACCCAGCTGCCTGTGTCTTTCATGGGACTCCAGCCGCGGTACAGCCTACACCAGGCCGTGCTCTTCAATGTCAGTATTCCCATTGCTGTCAGCACTTTACTGTGGGAATTTGGGGACCAGACAGAGGTTCTCAACACCACTGGAAATGTGGCTGTCCACACGTATGCCTTACCTGGGCAGTACAATGTCACTGCCACCATCTTCGTGGGCACCAAGGTCTTACACGTGCAGGCAGAAATCGAGGTGGTGGCTTCACCCCAACAGTTAGAACTGCAATGTCCTTCCTTAGTCAAGACAAATGAGAGTCTGGACATACGGATCCGCAACAGAGGTGGCACTGGCCTTGCGGTGTTGTATGGTATCACTGCAGAGTCTGGAGAGCCGGGCAGAGGTAAGCAGGGTTGGCTGGGTGGGTGCTGGGCAAGGGAGGGGTGGTGCTGGGTCCTGCGCCTTCCTTTTTCCGTTCCTTCCCAGTGAGGAGCAACAGATGACCCCTTTGGGCACTCCTTGCTCCCTGGCTGAGCGGGCAGTGTTCTGCACTGTCCTGCGCCAAGAAGATGGCTGCAGAGAGTGCACTCCAGCAGCAAAGGGGATTTACGGGCTTCCAGAAGGATAGGACATTGCTGGAGCTTTGCTCCCGAGGTGAGATTGAGGTGTGTGGGCCCATAGAAAGGACATCACGCTTGTGTTTTTCTGCCTCATGCAGCTGTTCACCCCCTGTGCCCCCCTGACGGCTTGGTTTTCCCGGGCAATAACCACTGCTACCAGCTGGTGGTGGAGAAGGCTGAGTGGCTGGAGGCCCAGCAGCACTGCCAGGAGCACGGCAGCGGAGAGCTGGCTTTTGTGAGCAGCCCCGAGATCCAGAGCTTCTTGGTCGCTCATGTCATCAGGTGAGCGAGGAGGGTAAGGGTTCAGATTTCCTAGGGACGGGTCTTGTGTTGCTGGGGTCGCGTCTGCAGAGGGGTCTGGAGGGAGGGTCCTGCCGAGCCCCGCGGCAGGCAGCCTCGCGCAGGCAGTCAGGCTGGAGAGACACGTCCAGGCTGAGTACAGGGAGGTGGTAGGGGCGAGGCTGCTGAGCGAAGAAGAGGAATAAGCCGAGCTTGAGCCCTTGCTGAACTTTCCTTAAAGGCTGTGAAGGGAAGAAGAGGAATGGGGCGGAAAGGCTGGGGGTCAGAACTGGGAACTGGCGTTCTGCTGGTGGGTGTCTTGTGCTCTGCGTTTGTGCCTGTGGGTGCATCGGAAATGGTGCAGAGAGGTGCGGGCTCAGGAGCTGAGCAGACCTTCCCCCGACGAGTTCAGCAAAATCTGCAGGCTGGGCTTGGGCGGTGGAGAGGGTCGGGTGCTCGTGTCCAGAGGGTGTTTGGCTGCCAGGCAGGCCCTGAGGGTCACCTTGCAACCAGCTCCCTCCATCAGCAGAGTTACAGCTGGGTTGTCCCATGCGTGGCACTGTGGCATCCAGCAGCCGCTCTAGCAAAGCCCAGGCCAGGGCTGCAGTCCTGCCTCACAGCTGGGATCCTGCACGCTCCCAGACACGACTGCAGCCTGAAGCCCAGACCGCTTCCCCGTCGACTTTCGCCTCCTGAGAAGGAGCAGCTCTCCTCTCCGAGTGTCAGCCTCCAGCAGCATCTGTTCTACCTCAGGCCTTGGCCTTTATAAACAGAGAGCACTGAAAGTGTCAGCCTTTGATTAAATCCGCCCCTCCGAGTGCCCTTTCTGCAAGCAGCCGTCTTGAGGGGAGGACGACCAGGAGAGCTTTCAGGGGCCTGACAGCGCTTGTCACCGCTCCCAGATGCAGATGTCGGAGATGGCCTCTTAATAAACACAGCCCAGAAAGCGCAGTGAAGGGAACAGCTGCCGGTGACGTAGGCTTTGAACGGTCCTGCTGAAGGTCTGACGGCCCCTTCTTCCCGAACGTGGATCCTTGCCCTGTTCCCTTCACACTGGGATTTGTCCTGAGATTGCAAACACGTGGTCCTTGCTCCGGGGAAGAGGAGTCTGTCCCTTCCTGCGCGTTAGGGATGGTCACTCGGTGCTCTGAGTTACCGGGTGTTGCATGCAGGGCTTCTGACAGACTGCAGCGCCAGGGAATCATGAGACCTCAGAAGGGAACGAGCTGCCCAAGCTGTTTCCCAGCTGCTGCCCCACATCGCTCTCCTCCCCAGCCCCCTTTATTTCATGTATTTATTTTATTAATCCATTCAGATAAACATGAATGAGGCAGTTCCAGGATGCGATTTCCCTGGCGAGAAAAGACAAATCAACTGAGCCGCAGGTTTTTGGAACGTGCACCCTCCATAGTTTCTTGTGGGAAAATGACAGAAGCAGAAATCTGTTTCCCATTAGAGCCTGCGGCAGCGAGGGCCGCTCTCTCCTCTCCTTCACTCCTGTCGTTTGATGGCCTCCCCAGGAGCAATATGCGCTGAGCTGGGCCCCTCCGCGCCTCCAGAAGCGGAGTGCTCCAGCCCTTCCAGGGCACCCCTCTTCCCCCTCCGAGGTAGCGCAGGGAGCCCCTCTCCCCTTCCAAGCCTCCTCAGGCTTCGTTCTGCTCCTGCTGCCCCGAGCAAGGCACCTCGGTCCTCCCTCAGAGGCAGAGGGATGCCCACACCTGGCTGCAAAACAGGATGTCTAGAGTCCTCTTGCTCCTCTGTGCAAGGTAATGGGCCAAGCAGTGGGGCAGGGGTGGGAAGCAAGCCAGCCAGCCTTTTTCTTTTTTTTTTTCTCTTTTTTTTTTTGATGACTTGCAGTTAGGTCATAGCTGGAATTAGAAAAGGAAAATCTCTATTGAGTTTTACTGATGGCAGCAAACAGGCGGTTTCCTAGCCCATTCTCCCTAATCCCCTGCCAGTGGTTCGGGAGCAGAGCGCAGCGGTTATTTATTTTTTAATCTTATTTGCAGTGAAAACTACTGATTCACGGAACAGTTATTTTTGTCGTCGTTTTTCAGCATGACCTCATTAATCATCTCATCTGGCGTGATCCCGGCGGTGGAGAGTCACCCGTTACCTCCCCAGTCTGCTCTTTGCAGAGCGGTTGTGCCGCCCCGGGAGCACGCTGGAGCAGAAGGGCAAGGCCGTAGCAGGGTTGATTGCAACGGGAGGGAGCGTGGGGAAGAAGCTGGGCGCTTTGAAAGCTGCGTGACGGGGCTGTTCCCCCTGCCGCCCCCAAAGTTAATATGGAACAAATGCCTCCCTTCCTGCTGGGTGCGATTAGAAACAGTTGTCCAGGCTGTTTGTGGCTATGAAAGACCGCTCAGCACTTTCCACCAGGATCTCTGCTGGGATTCAGCCAGTTTCCAAATGTGGAAGGGACATTTCATCTTCCTAAAATGATCCTGGGAGTTTCCCGTGGATGTGGCGTTCGTCCGCCTGCAGCGCTTCGGCCTCTGCTGCCGGTGCATTGTCCCTCCGTGGCTGCCGCCTTTCGGCAGAGGCCGAGGAACTGATCATCTCCCAGCAGCTGCATCAAAGATGCCCTGGTTTGAACAGGAGCTCCGGTACCTGGCACCGTCCGAGGTTTAATCCTGCACTGGTGCCGGTTCCACTTGCAGCAGAGAATTGGCTAGTGGCAAATTCCACAGGTCTGCACAAATGAAGCACAAGTTTTCTGAAAGATGTGGTTTTTTCAGGCAGCTTTGTATGACCGTACCGTTCCCCTTACGTCGTGACCCAATACGGGCTTGAAAGCGTCTGTGAGGGTCGTCGCAGCGCAGCGCAGGTGGGCCGTGGTGTCGGGCTGCTCTCCTAAGAGGTGCCGGAGGTTCAGGTCAGCCTGCTGGCACTCCTCAGTGTGCAGATAATCCCACTTCCCTGCGGTGTGACGGCTTTGCTCGGCCGTGCCAGAGCTGCCCGCAGCCCTTCAGCCCTGGCGAGTGGCCGTCGGCCCTCGCTGCGTGCTGGCAGGGGAGGCCGGGCTGCGTGGTGCTGTTAATAAACATACTGATACGAAGGGAGCAAGGCCAGCTTGGGGAAGCCGAAGATGTGCAATTGGAGGGGCTGCTGGGGTTTTCTGAAAGCAATAAAACCTCCTGGTTCTCCTCTCCAGCCAGCGTCATCTCGTTACCCTCTCTGCTACGGTTGTGCTGTGCCAGCGGTGGCTGGTCTGAATCAGTGCTGACCAGCATGTCATGAGCTCTTTAACTGGGTCCTCTTGTAACCTGAGGGAGAGAGACTGGTGTTTTGGGAGTGGGGTGACTCAGGATGTGGGGCAGCGATCACCAGGGGTCTGACTCAGCACAGCGGCCCCCCGAGCTGCTGCTCCCTCGAGCAATGCTGCACGGCAGCGTTGGCGCCGATTGCTCTGTCCCCTCGGTGTACCAGAGGGCAGGTGGCTTTCCGTAGCTCTTGGGACAGAGGCTTGGAGGGCTGGCGGGTCGCAGGGTGGTGTGCCGTGAAGGAGCTGTTACCAAAGAGCCAGGTCGGGTGGTAGAATGGATGCTGAAATCCTTTAGGAACTAAAAGGCTCCGTTAAATGCAGCCTGTGATGCCCGGATGAAGCTGTTGTTAAGATTATTATTTTCATAGAGAACCATAGATGGCATCTGTCCCAGATCTTTCTAATACTCATGATTTCCTGAAATCCCCTCCCCCTTCTTTTTTTTTTTTTTCCTCTTTTAAGGAGCCTCGATGTCTGGATTGGATTCAATGATTTTGCAAGCACTGGAGCTCAGCAAAGAGGTGAAGGGTTTAATCTGGAGAGCTGTCAGAACTGGCTGCCGGGAGAACCCCATCCGTCAAACGCTGACCACTGTGTCCGGATGGGCCCAACGGGCCAGTGTAACACGGACCTGTGCATGGCCAAGCACAGCTACGTCTGCGAGTACAAGCCAAAAGGTGGGCTCCGCTTCTCTCCTGCTGTCCGCTGGCATCGTGGGCCGGCGGGCGTCCTGCTCGCTGGCATGTGCCGAGGGAAAATACGGCTCTGTCATCGAGAGCATCGCCCCAGATAAGTGGGACTGGCAACAACCACAGCGTTCCCAATAGAGGCTTGACTGGTAAACTTTCAGAAACCTGGCCTCAGCCCAGAGGGAAGAATTTGGCCCACTCCAGTCTTTGCCATCAAAAGAAGCAGGGAGAGGAGCGGAGCTCTGAGGCAGAGCTTTGGGAATGGCGTTTCTCTCTTATCTGAGCAGTCTCTGCTGCTGCGGGATCCGAGGCCGTGGTGCTGCCTCGGTGACTCTTGCCGTCCTGTGGCATCTTGCAGTTTCTGAGGTGTTGGGGTCTTGTGACTTAAAAGACTAGAGGGCCTTGGAGATTGTTAGGTGAGCTTTTCTGTGGTGCGTGCTGTGCAGGTTTGTGCTTATGCAGCCTCCCAAATCTCCCAAAGCGGTGTAGGGGGTAAGAAAGAGGAGCAGAAGGGACGTGCAATATGGGAGAAGATTTAGGTAAGAAGGAAAAGCCAGTACTAGGAAGAGAGCCCGCTGGCCCTGGCAGGAGGAACTGCATCGGCTGGTTGTGCTCGGTCCCCAGAGCCTGGCCTGGCTGTGCATGAGCCGAGGTTTTTGCTGCTGGCAGCAACCAGCTGGTCCTGGCCACGTTTCCCGTGAAGTCCAAGGGGACAGGGAGGATGGGGAGTGCATCTCGCGCTCAAAAGTTCAAAGCAGATCATGGGGCGTTGGAAGGGAGGAGTATTTGCAGAGTTCCTAGAAGTCAAAATTGCCGAGAATTGCAAGTGCAAACATTACTTGTGCGGGATGAGAAGGAAATCAAAACACCTGTAAGATGAAGAAGGAAACTACGGGATTACAGCAGCTGCTTCTCCAGTAAAACTGGAGTTGGGGATTCCTGAGTGGTCCAAGCCCTGCTACAGCTCTGCTGCGCAGTGTGAGCAAGCAAGAGCAGGGGTGGGGGGATAGCTTCAGGCCTTGCTGAGTCTCCTGGGCTTTGTTCAAATATTTCCTTTGTAAACAGGAGTTCTCTTAAACGCCGAAAACTTCTTTGTGGGAGACCCTGTGTTCGACGCACATGAGGCTCTGAAGAATGTGACAGAAGACGTGCTGTCAGCTCCTTGGCAAGCTGTGGAGGTAAGAAGGGTTTGCTCATCCTGCTGCTGCGCAGGGAGCCCCGGCAGACGCAGGCGGGTGAGAGCCTTGTGTCGCGTTGCAGGTGATGGTGTTCCCGGAGCTGGCATTCAGGCACGAGGGATATTTGGCTGCCCTGGAGTTTGCGACACAGGAACTGCGTCAGCCCGTTCAAGTGAGGTTCCAGGTGCACAGGCCGATGGATGGAGAAGGTGAGGCGTCTCGTCTCAACACGTGTGGTATTGTTAGAGCTGACGCCATCAGGGCCATGTCAAACTGGGTGTGCGTGGCCGTTTTGTGGCCCCTCTGTCTTCAAAGCAGGAGCTTTGAAGCCTTGAAGGCTCAGAGATTTGGTTCTATTTTTTGAGGAGGCGAAAGTGCAAAGTCTGCAGATATGGTTGGGCGGCCTGAGGTTGCCTTGGAGAAGTGATTGTCCCAGAGAAATTAATAGAGGGAGAGACCTCTCTCAACGCGTGAAGAAAATGCGAGTGTAAGGAACATACGTAGAAGTGAACGAATCTTCTGAGCTATGCTTTTGTACTTTGGGAAGACATGACGTGTCGAATGGGAATGTGTTCTGGTCCATCTGGCCCCGCAGGTTAACAAGGCAGAATGTTTTTCTGAGCCCATTTCTTCCTGATGGATGAGATAATCTAATAAGCCTTCTATTCCTTGTACAACAGCTCAATAGTCACAGTTTTGGCAACAGCTAATTTTGCAGCGCAGCGTTTGCTGAAGCCACAGCGTTGGCTGGTTACGAAAGGATATTTTTTGACACTGAAAAGCAGATACTCTGACATGGAAACACTAACTTAAGGAGAGTTGCTTAATGCATTTTCAGTGTCAAAGCCAGCTCTGCTTTTGCATGCAGTCGCTTTCGCTCGAACATAGATCTCTCTTAGGTTGTAAAATGGTAAATTTCTCACTGGAAAAGAGAATAACTTTTTTATTAACAGTCTTTGTGCCTTTGTGATATTTTCCTGTAAAACACGAGGCACGTCTTACGGAGTACCAGGGTACGTTGCAGTTACGGATTTTAATAAGAAGAATGGTGAATTTGGAGCGAAGAAGTGTGCTCGAAGTGTTACGTGTCAGAATGGTGATCTTTGCTTTTTCTTTCACTTCTTCCAGACTACCAGGAGGGAAAAAATGCTACAGAACCATTCCACACTGCTCAGGATGATGGGAACTGGACTCTACTTGAATGTCCTCCTGGTTTCCAGTGGTGCCATTTGACTAATCTGTGCTCACCGCTGAACAACTGCTGCAACGCGACCGAGTGTGCCAACAGTTCTCTCGCCAGCAGCCCTACCCCCGTTTCCTTGCAGCACAATGAAAGCCAGCTCAGCTACGAACTCATCAAGGAATTTCTCTTTACAATACCAGCTGGCCCTTCTTCCCAGTATCTGGTCAGTGTTTGTTAGCTTCTGTAACCAGTGAGGAGGTGGGGCAGTTTTCTCCCGAGTGCTTTGCGTAGATAAAGAATGGATCCCTATTTGCAGGTGGGGATACTGGAGTCCATTCAAATGAACTGGCTTGCCCAGTGTCACATGTGCCACCACTTTCTGTGTCCCCTGCCCTGGGCCGTGGGCTCCCTGCAGTAACCTGTTGCAGTAGAACCAGTAGGGCCAGAGGCTGTGCGGGTTTCCCAGGCTATTCCCATTGCACTTACGCAGTGGAGATAGAGCATAAAGCTGTGTTAGCACATCTGATTGATTGATTGAAAGTGGCCAAGGAGAGCGGAGCGGTGACATACCTGCCCATGCTGGGTTTGGATCTGCGGCTTTTCTGTTGGTTTCCGCTTGGCAGCAAATCCAACTGGCTTGCCCAGGCAAATGATGGGTGTTGAGTGCTCTTAGTTTGAGGCATTAATCCAAAAACGTCTCCTCTCTCTGCAGGTCACATTCAGAAAAGAAAGCATTTTTGTCAGGACCAAGGATGTCTTCAGTATCCAGCACAGTGCAGGCTTGGGCTCACTCCTCCAGTGCCAGCCAAGTACCACATCCCCTCACAGAACCAACGTCTTACGCACAAACTCTTCAGAGTGGTCACTTGGCCTGTCCGACAGCTCCGTCGGTGCCACCTGGATGAACGACACTGTTTGCTCTCTCCGGGTTCGCTATGCCGAGGAACAGCTGGTCCCGGTGATCAGCCCGCACAACGCGGGGCTGGAGCACCCAGGTCGCTACATGGTCAGAGCCAACGTGGACAACGGGGTCTTCAGCACCAACCTGTCGTGCAGTTTCTGGGTGGCTTCCTGGGTGTCGGGCCTGCGTGTCATCCACCCTGCTCCTCAAGGCAGCCGGGTCTACCTGCCGTCCAACCACACCACCCTGGTCATCAAACTCTCCTCAGGGGTGAACGCGACAGCTAGCTGGCTGGGCGACAATCACACCTTCCCCTTCCAAGGGTCCTGCCCAGCGGCTGTTTCGCCGCTGACGGCGGAGTGTGCCAGGGAGACCAACGACACCTGGTTCGCTGTGGTCAGCCTGAGCGGCCTCAGGGAGGGGGTGAGCACCCACGTGCTTGTTGCGGAGAACGCCGTGAGCTCCCAGAACATCACCGTCACAGTGAAAGTGGAGGAGCCCATCCGCGGGCTGCGGGCCACCCCTGACCCTGAGAGCAGAGTCCTGCTGAATACACGAGTGGTGAGTGACCTCTGCTGCTTTTAGTTCATCGGTAGCGTTTTTAGCCTTTACTGCTGACAGTGTGGGTTTGGCTCACGAGGAGGGCTGGGGCTCGGCTCCACACTGGCCAGGTGTAGCACTGCTTGCTGCTAAGCACTGGCTCCCAGGCCATGCAGACGGCGCTGCTGCAGACACAGGCATGTGGCAGAAAGCACTGGTGCTCTCCAGCAGGAAGGCAGCTCAGCTGTATGTTCACTTTAATTCCCTCAGAGGTAAGGCAGCGCCTCTTGCGAGGGGGATACTGGCTTTCCAGTTCCACAAAACACCGGAGGCCTTACGAAAGGCTGGTGTTTTACCTTCTTTTGACTTGTCAAGGTAGTTATTCCTTTAGACTTACTCTGCTAAATCCTTACCTCAGCTGGCTGAAGCTATAAAAATGTTTGATCCGTCCATCCATCCATCCATCCATCCAAGACTTGGAATTACTCTAGTGTTTGCGGTCTTTTTTTAACTCCAGTCCCCTGTCCCCAGAGCTACAGCCAAGCCCTAGGAACCTGTTCAATAGCTGCCCGTCGGTATCTGTGAAACGCTCTGTTCAGTCTCTGGCTGCTTGCGGCAGAACCCTGTGCCTGCAGCGCCTGTTGGTCTCACGCTTGCTGGCTACCACGGTCTGCTCAGGAGGCACTGTAGGAGTGAGCGGGGGCCTACCCTGTCCAGCGCAGGTCAACCATTTTAGCCTTTGGGTCAGCCACCATCCATGGTCGGAGGTCAGAGACTCAGCTCACAGGTGTAGCTAAAGCTGAGTTAGTTCCGCAAAGATAGCAGAAAGTTTTTTAGCCACAGAGAGAGAGGCCTGATGACAAGAGCAGAGCAGCAGGGTGTGCGAGCCTGCGAGGGTGTGGGTTCTGCCCCCAGCTCTGCTGTTGATTCGTGGAGTCGAGGCTCACGTTTCTCTGTCGGCACCAAAGCTGCAGATGATCTGGCGCCTCTGTGCCATGCTCTACAGGTGTGCGATGCCTCCCGGCCTGGCTCTGCTGCCTCTCCAGTTCAGCTGGAGATCTCCTGGGAAGTGCTGTGCATGCTTTTCTCTTGCAGTAGTATGAAATGTCCTCATGCCTTTCAGAGCTACGTCCCTGTGATGGAAGCTGGGTCAGATGTGACTTTCCGGTGGACAGTAGATGATAAGCCATCTTTCACTTTTTACAATGTTGTCTTCAACGTTATCTACCAAAGCCCAGCTGTGTACAAGCTTTCGGTAAGCCAAGGCCTTTCCCGTGATACCATTTCAATCCTGGGTCTCCATCTCATCCCACAAAATAAGCAGGAACAGCAGCAGGGAGAGGAGAAGGCAGAGCTGAGTTGAGGAGGTTTTCACTGTGCTCCGGACGAGCTCGTCTGCTATTTCTCACTGAGCTGCTCTTGCAAATGCAAATAGTAGGTTTCTTCCTATTCTTCCATTACAGCTGACTTCACTGTCTTCCTCATCTTTGCTTTCTCCTCTTTTCTCCGTGTTCTCCTTTCTGTTCGTGGAGCGTCCGTCCTCACTCCTCCCCAGCAGGAATGAGGCAGGCAGCCCCACTGCCGGGCGCTGGCCGGCGCTTTGGCAGGCAGGAGGTGTGGGTTCAGGACCAGGCAGAGGCAGGATGCGAACGTCGGACTTCCATAGGCAGGGCAGAGCTTCTGCCCCAAGCTCTTCTGGTCTCTGTCCCATTCTCTTTCTACTGGTGCAGACTGGAACACTGCGTTTTGTCACAACCCCGGAAGAAGGATAGAGCAGAGAGTCTGGGCTCAGGGCGGGTATCTGTTGTGGAATAGGAGTTTATCTCTGGCCACAGCATCTTTCTGTATCCTGCCCCATACGGCCGTGCAGAGTCCTGGTCTGCCTCCAAGCTGCTTGATCTGTTTGCAGGGTAACTGCTGGCTTCCTGAAGAGACACCAGCCCTAGCTCCGAGGGCACGCNAATAGGAGTTTATCTCTGGCCACAGCATCTTTCTGTATCCTGCCCCATACGGCCGTGCAGAGTCCTGGTTTGCCTCCAAGCTGCTTGATCTGTTTGCAGGGTAACTGCTGGCTTCCTGAAGAGACACCAGCCCTAGCTCTGAGGGCACGCTAGCACTAATTTGCTTGGTGCAGCACTATGCTGAGTAGCACTAATTTGCTGGGTAAAGCACTGTGCTGACAAGCCTGGATTGCTTTTACTTGCACAGTTGACGAGGTGGCGTTAGTCCGGGGTCGACTGGGTTCAGTGTAACGCGTCCACAGAAGCCTAGACACAGACTCCTTTTTTCTTTTGGGGTGGGAGGTCTCTATTCAGCCGGGTTTGAGGGATCCCTTCTGTCAGCAGCTCGGCTCTCCTGCGGGTGAGGAGATGGCAGGATGCTTCGTCATTAGGTGCTGTGTCAGTGTTACATGCTTAGATAATCTTGAGGATCCTGCTCTCCTTCTGTCATGTCTCTTCAGTCTCTTGCCCGCCCGTTCTCCCTTTTCCTCCTCTGCCTAACTTTGCTCTCCCTCTCTGTGCCCACTACATGTAGGACACTGGAGCTGCGCTTGGCGTGCTTGGTTTTAGGAGTCTCTCCCGTCCTCACGCTCTGTGCTTGGGGCCACTCATCTGCCACTGTCCTAAGGAAACTGGGTGGCTGTTGCCCCCTTGGTGGCAGCAAGTGCCTGTGCTCCGCAGCTGGAGACGGTGTGCGGGGCGCCTCGGAGCAGGCAAAAGGGGAACTGGCAAGTTCAGAGCCAGAGGAGTCCCAGCATGGGAAGCTGATCTCGTCCTCTTGCTGTAGAATCAGTCCTTCCTTGGACTGACTTTAGTGATGGAGATGTGGTGGTTCCAGCAAGAGGTGGCTTTGCCAGGTAGGTGACTTCCAGTCTACGCTGCTTTCCAGTGCCGTTCAGGCAATTGCCCCTGCCTCCCTGTCCCACGGGCTGCTCTTCTCGGACCTAACCTGCTCGCCTGCCTGGAGGGACCTGTTCCGTACAGCGAAGCCCCTCTCAGGAGAGGGCAGCACGGCAGGGTGATCCCAAACGCATTCTTTGTCCCACTGTCCTTCCCAGCTCACCGCCTCCAACCACGTCAGTAACTTTACGGTCAATTACAATGTCACGGTGGAGATGATGAATAAGATGAAGAACCTGACTGTGTTGGGTGTCCTGCCGGTCCTCCCTCAGAACAGCACCGTGGAGCTTACAGCAAGAGTTCAGGTTGATTCAGCTGTGGATGCTATGTTCCTGTGAGTCCTTTGCAAGTTGCCTGAACTTAGGATCTTACTGTGCCTAGCTTACCAGTCTTGCCTGCACTGTTTCTCTTCCCAGGGCCAGCTGGTGTCAAACGGCCCATTTCTCAGCTGCGGTCTAGTTACTCTGAAATCCCTGCAAGTGTGGTTCAGTCGCCCTGGCTGGGATCTGTGGTTCAGGCTGACATACTTTTCTTTTAAAGGATTGCAGTGTTGCTTTAATATTGGGTTCCTCTTCTTCTTGCCAGTGCCGTACTCCTCTCACAGCAACACCTCTGCAGCATTAGGCAGAGATACTGCTTTGACACTTGGCATTGTGTTTCCTACGGCTTTTCTACAAACCCCAGCCCTGAGCCTGACAGGCAGCCCTAGACCAGGCCAGGGTTCCTCTGGGATTTCCCTGGTTCTCCTGTTGTGCAGTATAACGTGGTTCGCATGTTTCTCCAGGTGGGATTTTGGAGATGGTGTCCAGGAGACATACCTGTTCCGACCTCCCTACAACAAGTCTTTCCTTGTTCCTGATCCCAGTGTCCACGAGGTTGTAATTGAGCACAATGTCTCACACATCTATCAAGACCCAGGTATGCGCAGGACGGTTCTTCGGGGAAGAAGGGGCTTGGATATTT
Organism: Steatornis caripensis; assembly: GCA_013398225.1. Taxonomy (NCBI): domain Eukaryota; kingdom Metazoa; phylum Chordata; class Aves; order Caprimulgiformes; family Steatornithidae; genus Steatornis; species Steatornis caripensis. The sequence goes on along the minus strand of VZSC01011099.1, from coordinate 320,537 downwards.
CTGTTGCGAGGGGGTTCCAGGGCACCTCCCAATAAAACAATGGCTTGGAAGTCATTACCTTGTTCCCAAGCAAACAGCCAGAGAAGTCTCCAGCAGTTGCCGTCCTCTGTAACTCTAGGAGAAGTTTGTGCACGCTGTAGGAAGCGGGTCTGTTGCACACAGGCCCCTTTTGGGGCAATCTCAGCAGATAGATGAGTGGCAGGCGAACTCTGCGCTCATGGGAGCAGGGGTAGGGAGTGCTACTGCGGGCAGCAGGAAGGGGGTATGTTTTGTGAGTGAACAGAAAGAAAATCTTTACTCTGTATGTGTTGGCCTGGCTCCTTACTTGGTGTTTGGTCCTCACATGCATGGCCTGGTTGTAATTCTGCTTGTCTGGACCGGAGGAGGGAAGCCCAGGGTGTGTGCAGAGCAGGAGCAGAGTATCTCCTTGCAGTCCGCTGTCGTGCCCCCGCGCTGCCGCAGCACTGAGGAGGCTGTTGCACAAGCGTGTTCCTCACGACTGGTCTTCTTCTGCTCTCTTCCAATGCAGGAGAATATGCTCTGGTGGTTCTCGTGTCAAACCAGTTTGAGAACCTCACCCACTTGACCCCGGTTCACATCCACAGTTATCTGGTTGATGTGAAGATGGAAGTGGAGGAGGACGTTTTAGTTGTGAGCCGTCCAGTCACCTTCAGAGCCAATCCATTGCCGTCTCCTTACGGCGTCACGTACACCTGGGACTTCGGGGATGGGTCCTCGCTGTTCACAGAGAGCCAGTCTACAGTGACGTACAGCTACCCCAGAAGAGGGGTATACAACATCACCGTGACAGCAAACAATACCATAAGCAGTGTGGAGACAGTTGAGTGCTACCAAGTGTTTGAAGAGATAACAGGGCTCCGTGTTTCCGCAGATGAGGCAGCAGAGCTGGGAGCATCTGTGACCCTTAATGCTTCGGTGCAGACGGGGGACAGTATCACCTGGATATTCGACATGGGGGACGGCACGGTGCTGAGGAGTCAGGTGCCCGTGGTAGAACACGTGTACATAAAGGACATCAACTGCACTGTGAACGTGACAGCTGTGAATCCTGTGAACTCTGTCTCCCAAACTGTGCCTGTTCGGGTATTTGTCCTGGAAGTACTCAAAATAGAGCCTACTTCTTGCATCCTTGAGCACCCAGATGTGCAGCTCACTGCGTCTGTGACGGGGAATCCTGATGAATACATCTTTGATTGGACTTTTGGAGACGGCTCATCCAATGTCACAATCAGTGGGGACCCTGTGGTGATGCACAACTTCACCCGAAGTGGGACGTTCCCCCTCTCACTGACTCTCTCAAGCAGGTTTAACAAGGCTCACTATTTCACCAGTGTCTGTGTGGAGCCAGAGATAGTCAATGTCACCCTTCTCCCTTCCAAGCAGTTTGTGAGGCTTGGTGAAGAGAGCAGCTTCCAGGTCAGTGCCGTGCCTCTCTACCGGTACCGCTACCGCTGGGATTTTGGGAACAATGAGTCCACTAGATCGAGTGGAACTGAAGTGACCTACACCTACAAGAACACAGGGGTCTTCCTGGTCACGGTGACCGTCTCCAACAATGTCTCCTTCAACAATGACACAGCGTTTGTGGAAGTCCAGGAACCGGTTGGGGTAGCGAAGATTGAACATAACGGGACAAGTGTTTTGGAGCTGAACCAGATCTACCTGTTCTCTGCCACCATGAACGGAACCAAAGTGAGTTACTGTTGGGACTTTGGAGATGGCACTACCCAGCCTGGACAAATCGCTACCCACTCCTACAACAGCACGGGCCATTACACTATTAGTGTGACGGGCCGGAATGATGTGAGCTCTAATGAGACCGTCATCGACGTCACAGTGAAACGCCGGCTCCAGGGGCTTACCATCAATGCCAGCAGGACAGTGGTGCCATTAAATGGTTCGGTGAGTTTTGTAGCCACCCTTCTAGCTGGCAGTGCCATCCGCTACTCGTGGATCCTCTGTGACCGGTGCACTCCTATCCAAGGCTCCTCCACCATTTCCTACACTTTCCGGTCCGTGGGCACATTCAATGTCATTGTGACAGCAGAGAACAAGATCAGCTCGTTGCAGGACAGCATCTACATCTACGTGCTGGAGCAGATTGAGGGCCTGCAGGTGGCCGCCAGTGACCTGGTGGAGGACGTCTATTTCCCAACTAACAGAACACTCCATTTGCAGGCAGTGGTGAGAGAGGGAACAAACATCTCGTACAGCTGGGTAGCCCAAAGGCATGGCAATGCTGTGCAGACCTCCACTGGGAAAACCTTCTCCTTGAGCATCCTAGAAGCTGGAAACTACACTGTCTATCTGAAAGCCACTAATATGCTGGGATGCGCAACTGCTAACAGGACACTGGAGTTCATTGAAAGCCTTGGTGGTTTAAAGCCTTATGCCTTCCCCAACCCGGTTGCTATTAATGCCTCTGTTAACATAAGTACCACCATAACCAGTGGCACTGGCATCACGTATGTTTGGTACCTAGAGGATGGCTTCTCTCCTGTTACCTCTGAACCCTTTATTATACACTCCTTCCAAAGCCCTGGAGTGATAGAGGTTGTCGTTGGAGCAGAAAACAAGCTGGATTCAACCAATGCAACAGTTTATATCTGTGTAGAGGAGGTCATAGAGGGGCTGAGTATAGGGACTGCAGAACTGGACTGCAGGTATGTCTCGTCAGGCTCCACGGTGGTCTTCGAGGGGGAGCTGCAGAAAGGGACTGAAGTGACATGGCTTTGGGAGGTGCCGAATGGCACGTTGACTGGCCAGTCCGTGGCAGTCATGTTCCCCACAGCAGGGTTTTATACAGTCTATCTGAATGCGTCGAATGACATCAGCTGGGCTGTGGCCAGCAGGAATATCTCAGTGCTGGACAGGATTCAAGGACTGGAAGTTCTTGCCAGCAAGAAGGTGGTGGAGCCAGGGGAACAGGTCACCTTTGTGATCAGGATGTTGTCGGGGACCTCTGTGAGTTACTTGGTGAGCATAAGTGGAGACTACTCTGTGGTGCTCAACGGGTCCAAGTACACGCATGAGTTCACCAAGAGCGGCGATTATTTGGTGACCGTGACAGTGCAGAACCAAATCAGCATCGCACATGCCCAGGTGCTCATCTCTGTCCTGGAGGCCATCCGCGATGTCAGGCTCCTGAACTGCTGTGAGGAGGGCATACCCACGGGCACGGAGAAGAGCTTCAGTGCCCAGGTGGGAAGCGGCTCCCGTGTGTCGTTCTCCTGGCAGTTCTCCCTGTGGAAAGAGCAAGGTCGCTCCGTGGTCACTGTGGCAGGAGAGACTGTTTCCTACACTCCAGAAGCTGCAGGGCTGCTCGAAATTCACCTCAATGCCTTCAATGACTTGGGAAGTGTCAATGTCACCAGAACCATCCATGTCCAAGACCCGATAGTCCAAGTCTCCCTCGCTGCCTCCAATGCCTTTGTCAATAGGACAGCGCTGTTTGAAGCAGCAGTGGTGCCCAGCAGCAGGGGTGTTGAGTTCCTGTGGACCTTTGGGGATGGCTCTTCCGCTCAAATGACCAGGGTTGCAGTGGCCAACTATTCTTACCTGAGCCCTGGGGATTACCTGGTGGAGGTGAATGCCACCAATCTCATCAGCTTCTTCATAGCCCAGCTCACTGTCACTGTCAAAGTCCTGGAGTGTGAGGAGCCAGAGGTGGAGTTAGCCTTGCCCACTCAAGTAGTCATGAAGCGGTCCCAGAGGAACTACCTAGAGGCACAGATTGACCTCCGAGGATGTGTCAAGTACCAGACGGAGCACCTATGGGAGATCTACCGAGCACCCAGCTGCATGAACTTGGATGACTCCAGCAGGATCCGTCTGCCGAACGTTGATGTGAACAGGCCCCAGTTAGTTATCCCGAAGCTTGCCCTGGAAGTTGGGAACTACTGCTTCATCTTTATTGTCTCCTTTGGAGATACGCCACTGTCCAAAAGCATCTTTGCCAATGTAACTGTGATACCAAGTAAGCTGGTCCCAATCATTGATGGAGGGTCATACCGGGTGTGGTCCAACACCCAGGACTTAATCTNCTTTATTGTCTCCTTTGGAGATACGCCACTGTCCAAAAGCATCTTTGCCAATGTAACTGTGATACCAAGTAAGCTGGTCCCAATCATTGATGGAGGGTCATACCGGGTGTGGTCCAACACTCAGGACTTAATCTTGGATGGGGAGAAATCCTATGACCCGAACTTGGATGATGGTGAACAGACTCCGTTGTTATACGATTGGTCTTGTACATTCTCCTCCAAGGTAAGAGCTGTTTTGCACAGCCAGAGAGGGTGATCATTTGGGATCCAGCTGCACGTCAGCTCCACTACAAACGTGTCTGGGTTGAAATGGTGCTGAGGGCAGCGTTTGTGAGCATCTTTAACCGAGCTGCTCCGGAAGGAGGGTTGCGAAGGTTTCCCGAGTCCCAGCTCAGGATGGTGGTGCCAAAATTGCTATGAAGAATTGTGCGGTGCAGCCTGCTGCAGTCCGGTGCTGCGCAGTGTCCCTGGGCAGGGCAGAAGTATTGGCACGGGAAGCTGAGGCATTTGCGCCACTGCTTCCTCTGTACTTGGCCTCTGGTTCACGGTTTCAGTGTCGCTGCTTCCGTAACCTGAAGGCATTACAGAGCTGCCGATTTCAGTCTCGGGGGCTGAGGGCTCCGGTCCCTCTCCCATTAACAGTTAAATGTCTCTAATTTCATGACTTCGGAGGGGTCACGTGACTGCAAGTCATGGTCACTAGCAGGTCACGGTCCTCACACGCTGCAGTGGTCTGACCCTACAGTGGTAGAAGGGCAAGGGAGAGCTGCCCTTCAAATTCTTACGGGACATCCACCTCCGAAGCATTTTTTGATTGAATGTGGGATTCTTTTGTGAAAAGTCATTGTTTTCTATCTCTACCTCAAAATAGAAAGATGTGGAGTGTGGGTGGATTAGACTTTTAATGTGAGCTTTTTGTGTTGTTTGGCAACATTTATAAGCTATTTAATGAAGAATTAATTGCTGTAAAGTAAGAACATGAAGCTCAGATGAAATACAGGAGTATTCCAAGTACTGCTTACTAACCTGAAGCGTAGGGTAATGTGCTTTATTGTCCGCACACCACCCGTTTCTCCCACCCCAGCGGTGGCACCGCACAGTACGATCTGTAGCGGTGACTTTGTGTGGACCTGAATGTTTTGGCTGTGGACTAACCCGATGTGCACCCGTACCAAGGAGGGTTTGAAAGTTCTTTTCTCCTTGCAAGCAGAGCTCGGCTGCAGGGTGCTCTCTGAATTTCAGTGCCAAGGAAGGAATTGTCACAATTTCCAAAGCTGTATTAGAAGCAGATGTGGAGTATACGTTCGACCTCACCGTCAGGAAGGAGGGTATGAGTCCCGAGGCAACAAATCAAACCGTACGTACTGCAGACAACTGTCGCTCTCTGTCTTTGTGTGCCTGGTGCTGGACACAGCCGAGCTGGAAGTCCGTGGCTCTTTTGCTAAGGAATTTTCTGGAGCAGAGTGCTGCTGGCTCTGGAGTGTGCCCGGCCACGGGTGACTCCCCCAGCTGCGTCCCCTGGCCCGATGCGAGAGCCGGTGCCAGTTCAGCTGGAGGTGTGGAAGTGCTGCTAGCTACCTGCATCAGCCAGCACACGGGAACCCAGGGGAGGCAGATTTTAATGCATCGCTGGGGCTCCAGAACCGATGCCATCCAGGTCATTGGCGGAACAGACGCTGGTATTTCTGTGATGTATTCATCCTACGCTGCCCTGGGCAGCAGTTTTTGCTTGTCCTGCCAAGTCCTTTTAGCTTCTTCCTTCCCTTAGACCTTGCGCTAATCCCTCTCTGTGCAGAGGCTGCGTTAGTGACCCAGCCCTGGGCGGTACTGGCTGCTGTTCCTGGGACAGAGTCTGTGGCCGCAGATCTGCCACAGGAGGACGGCAAAGGAGCCCACGGTCGGTAGCTGTTCCACCGCTGTGTGCCATCCCGGGCTCTTCACATATCACAACACCAGGTTCTTCCCTGATTTTTGCTCAGAGAGAGCTTCCTAAGAACTTCCTACTTAATTTTACGGCCAACAGTTCCTCTTTTCCCTCCTTCTGAATTTTTCTAAGGGAGGGCTTTTTAAAGTGCATGTTGTTTATGTCAAATCAAGCCTAAAGCTGAACGCATCTGCGGTCCGACAGCAGTTATGGTTTATGTCAGAAACGTTCATCGTGGTGCATTTGGCAATTGGAGATACAGTTAGTCTGAAAGTGGAAACTCTTACTGCCTGGGTTTTAAACCAAAGCTGGAGGATAAAAAGAAAAAAAATAAATTGATAGTCTTTCAAGGACATTCCGTACTATCTGGTTTCCATGCATGAGCGCAAAACAATGATTCCAGTGTCGCAGGAAATTTGCAAATACTGTAGGAATGAATGAAGCTTCAATGCGCTCCGGCTTAGTGCTGTGGAATATTTATCCTCTTTTAAAAGTCTGCCATATTAAACAATGTCTTCATTACTGTCTTTCCTTGAATTCAGAATACTCGTTATGCCAGGGCAGAGGGCTCTGTCGAATGCTAGACAACCTCGTTTCCTAGGGGATTAAAGGAATTTAGACAAAGTACAGGGGTCAGAGCTCAACAGCCGTTGTGTCTGAGCCACCAGCGCTTCTAAAGCTCTCCTCTCTCCGGGTGCTTTGCCGGGGTGGTGCGGTGGACGTCTTGAGATGTGAGCTAAAAGCCTGGAACAACGTGCCGCTCTCTGGAGAAGGTGGTTCTTCCAGGCTGCAGAGCGAAATGTGTTTGATGCGCAGTGGGAGCTGCGTTTTCTGGCTGGTTTTATCGTGACCCCTGTCTCTCAGGGACGTAGGTAGTGTCAGAACTGGTGGTGGTTCTGCAGCGGCAGTGCACTCAAGAACCCAACGCGGCTCCTGAAATGTGGCATGTGGTTCTAGTCCAAGCTCCGTAGCTCAGAGCAGGGATGGGGGACACAGCGGGACCGTGCTGGCTTTGCACGGGGTGGCACATCCTTGGTGAACCCAGGCTTGCCGGCTCGCCCCGAGCCCTCTGTTACTCTGGCTGTAAGCGCTTCGCCGTGAGCAGCCTTGTGAGCCGAGGGCAGGGACCCGCAGCCCCACTCTCGTGTGTCCGTGGCGGAGCTGCTGCGACCCCACCGGGTCAGGCGCTCCCCAGCTGCAGGGGCAGGGCCAAGAGTTTGGTGCGCAGAATACAAAGGAGAGCTGCGGTTCCTTCCCGGGGCAGGTGCTCACCAAACGTTGGGTCTGTGCTGTAACGGCATCTTTCCTCCTTCCGGTTAGACTGCTCCTCTTTTCCAGACCCTAACACGGATCTCGGTTTTGTGGGGTTAACGGCTGTCCTGAGGCGGTCGGTACGGCAAAGTGCTTCCGTTAGCGTCATCCCCGCCCGGCAGCACAAGCGGGACTTGCTGGGAATTCAGCACAGGGTGCCACAGGGACATTTTGAGAGTGATTAATTATATTGTTAAAGAGTGTAAATAAATCCAGAGTTACCTAGATTGGTCCAGCTTGGCACTGGGTGGCTCTTGAAAATCAGTGACAGAAGAACTTCTCCTGGCCAGTGTAAGAAAAGTGATGGAGCTCAAGTCTCTCCTGAAATCCTTTAGAAATCCCTTTGCTCTTTCCTTAGCACAGAATGGGCTGGTGCAGAGCAATTCCTCCTTGCAGAACCGGGTGCTGGGATGTCTACTTACCTGTTAGATGTCTATATTTTTGTCTCAGATCTTCTGACGGAGCCTCTCGCTTTCCCAGGTATTCATCAAGAGGGGGGGAGTCCCTATCGTGTCCCTGGAGTGCGTTTCCTGCAAGGCTCAGTCTGTCTATGAAGTTAGCAAGAGCTCCTACGTCTACCTGGAGGGGACCTGCCAGAACTGTCACAACGACTCCAAGCTTGGGGTAAAGTCATCACCGACGCCGGTCTTTGCTTCACCTTTGGTGGCTTCAGGGAGAAGGGGAGAGTCAGAGAGGACGGGCTGGGAAGAGCTGTGTGAGAAATAAAGTCCTGGACCTAAACGGCCATAGAGACAGGAGGGGGAACAATCTCTGACCGTAAACGCAGCGGTAGGTTAGGCCTGGCTGAGGGCGTGAAGAAGGCTGGCTGATCACAGAATCGCGGAATGGTGGGGGTTGGAAGGGACCTCTGGAGGTCATCTAGTCTAACCCCCCTGATAGCAGTCTCTTCATCACAGCCCCTGGAACTGGCTGCAGGACTGGCTTGCAGAGTCAGAGGCTTAAAACAGGTCCTGCACAGAGCTTGCCTGGAGGGGCGTGGGGCTCCCGCATGCCGTGCCGGGTCTCGGCAGCATGGAGGAGGCTGGGAGAGCCTGTGAAGCAGGTTCCCCGTGTCCTGTAACCACTGGGCCCCCTGTGCGATGTCCAGAGCTTTCCCTTGCCCTGGGTTGTGCCTGCAGGCTGTGGGACGCGTGGCCTGTCAGTCCTCCGTCAGTGTCTCGGCCTACCCAAGGGCAAGTCCTTACTGGGTCGTTTTCAAGCCAAGCCCATGAGTAACCAGCTCGTTTCATACGAAGGCTGCTTCTTCCCTAGAAGAGAGCCATAGAGTCATTTTTTTCTCCCTGCTGACTGGCATTTTGCCCTTTATTCTGGTGGCTCGAGCAGAGGTGGTTTGGTCTCCCGATCCCCCAAGCCCCTCCTGCCCTCGTCCGATTACAGATTCCACTACGCAGCATCTCCGCAACCTCTTGATTGAAGCAGGTCTTGGAAGTGGAAGTCCCGTTGTGAGAGCTAGTCTGTATTGCTCCCAGCAAGCCCTGCGCGTACTTGCATGGCGTTTTCGGGCTGGTTATCTCACCGCTCCTGTTGTTATCGCAATTGTACGTTCGTGCTGTTAACAGTAACCGTCCAGGACACGTTCAGCTTGAAGCATATAAAACATCATATCCCGCGGAGACTCCGCCAGTACTTAATTTATTTCCTGTGTTTTGTGTTCTGTATTATGAAATATTCTGTCGGAGGGTGATGTAATCCCAGAGACTAAAGTAGATCTCACAGTGGAAATATTCCCACCAGACAGTTTGGAAAGGTTCCAGTTCTTCTTGCTGTAGCACACAAGACTAAAGCTGAATTATCAACTGCAAGTTTGGCAGACACTCCCACTAGAAATCTGTTACTTTTTATAAAAGACTCAATCTGAAAACATTTTAAGGACATAGCTTCAGATTTAAACAAAACTTCTCCTGTCTTTCTGCTCTTCGTCTCTGTAGAGATGGGCAGCGCACAGCTTTAAAAACAAGTCTCTCGTCCTGGACAAGAAAACTACCTCCACTGGCGACACAGGAATGAACCTGGTCTTGAGGCAAGGGGCGCTGAAGGACGGGGAGGGATATACTTTCACCCTTCACATCACAGACCTCACAACAGGCGAGGAAGGGTTCGCCTCCATCGATCTGCTCCCCAACCAGCCGCCCCTTGGAGGATCCTGCCGGCTGTCTCCCAAGGGACCCCTGAGGGCGCTCATGGCAAAGGTGCACTTCGAATGTGCAGGTGAGAGCATACGGACAGCGGTGCTGGGCCCTGCCCGGCCCTCTCTGCTCCTCACCGGCAAAGGTTTCCCGTGACCAGCGCGTTAGCAGCCGCCCTTCTTCCCCCACACCGAGCTCCTACCCCAGGACGCTGTTGGCCACGGCTCGGTTCAGAAGTGGGTCTTCCATTTCTGANCTTCGAATGTGCAGGTGAGAGCATACGGACAGCGGTGCTGGGCCCTGCCCGGCCCTCTCTGCTCCTCACCGGCAAAGGTTTCCCGTGACCAGCGCGTTAGCAGCCGCCCTTCTTCCCCCACACCGAGCTCCTACCCCAGGACGCTGTTGGCCATGGCTCGGTTCAGAAGTGGGTCTTTCCATTTCTGACCCCCAAAGCCTGGACCACGAGCAGCTTTGTGTGCCCAAGTTATGGACCTCTAAAACTCGTGCTAGCAGGCAGGCACTTTTAAAAACCCTAATTCATGTAGTGGGATGGTGGTATCCACGCCAGGACAGTACTTGCAGCAGAAAATGGTATTTCAGTGCAGGAAAAAAGGTAGGTGCCCCGAGCAGTCACACTTATGTGGGGAGAGACAAAAGGCAAAGCACTGGGACCTCCTCTGCCATGTGGGCTGGATGTTCCCGTCGGCAGTTACCTTCTCAACCAGCTGCAGAGACGGCAACAACGAGTCTAGCTTTGGGAAAGTGGCCTGGCTGACGTCCTGTAGCCTTGCGCCAAGGAGTAAGTGCCTCTGAAAACCAGATTTCCCCAAATGATTAGTATTAAGAGATTAATGCTGCCTGTGCACAAATGCTGGGAAGCCACGCTGCAGAGGAGGTGGTGAATTCTGCTGGTTCTGGCACGGCCGGTCACCAAAGCCCAGCTTAAGCTGGGGGAGAAGCAGCCGTGTGTTTGGCATGGTACGGGTGTCACTTTGGTACGTTGTGAGCTATCCCGAATAATCCTGAAATCAATACCTCTTCGGAGCGGTGGGGATTTTAGCTCTTAGGGATTGTTTTTAAGCTGAAGTGAGGCACGCAGGATACAGTCCCGCTGGTCGATGTCCAGCATGGTGAGCCGTGGCAGAGCCAGCACCTTCACTGGTGCTCGCTGGCAAATGCACAGTGAATTTCCCAACCGCTCGGCTCCCGCCAGACTTCTCATAATTCCTAGGAGCTCCAAGGAAGCCTTTGTGCAGGTTTTATCCTAGAGCCGGTCATTCCTGAGGTGCTGAACTGCGTGAGGGCTGTGCTGAGCCTCCGTCTAATGTCAGGCTTTGCAGGTCTTGGGTACAGAAGCCTCGGCTCAGTGCTGCTCCCAGCCTCAGAAGAGTTATCCCCATTTTTATTTTGCTCATGAAGTCTTCGCGGATCCCTTTAAGTGTTACAGGACCCATACACCTAGGCAGAAAGCCCTAAACGTCAGAAAAATTCAAAGGGGGTCAGAGCTTTACGTTGCAGACCCTGAAGACAGCGCGGCGGAGTCCTTGGGGTGTCCTAATGGTGGGGGCAACCTGTCCCGCTGCCAGAGCAGGGCACTCCTTGCTGGGGACAGCAGCGAGGGCAGGTGATGTGCTAAAGGGCTGAGCGGGGTGGGACGCTACAGGGGAGGAAAGGGGCAGTGCCAGCTCTGCCGGACGGGCTGGGCTTTGGGCTGGGGGCCGCAGCCACCCCCGTGCCCTTGCCCCCGTCAGACGCCCTGTTCGGGTTTGTTTTGCAGGCTGGCGAGACACGGAGGACGCGGAGGGCCCGCTGGTGTACATCCTCCTGGCGTCCCGCCGCAGGGCCGGGCACTACCATGAGTTCTGCGTGTACAAGGGCAGCCGTGCCGAGCACAGCGCCTTCCTGCCCCCGGGCTTTCACGAGAGCGGCTTTGTGGTGTCCGTGTCAGTCCTTGTTCAGGACCAGCTGGGAGCGACCGTGGTGGCCATTAACTGGTAAGACGCACCGCTCGCCGGCTGGGCTGACGTGGCGGTGCCGGTGTCCAGCCAAGGCTCCTGAATCACCGGCTTAGGGCTTGACCATTGGGTCCCTGCACTGAAGGGCTCGGCAGATCCTGGGTGAAACGTTTGCCTCCTGGTTGGCAGGTGGGCGAGGGGAGGCTCAGCGGAAGTGCGATACGGAGAATTCCAGGCTTTGTGGATCATCGCTCAAGGGGGAGGCTTCCCCATTAGTTACTGCTTTCCTGACCACCCCCTTCATTCCCTGGTGACACCTTGCTTTGAAGGCACGATGTCACGTTCTCAGACGATCCCTGTGCTCTGTGTTGCACCGCCTTCTCTGCATCAGGAGCCCTCAAAAGAGAGTTGGCAGCACCAAGCCCTGGCGCTGCGGGTGGCCTGGTATCCGACTGCTGAGAGCCAGGGAGGCCTCGTGTAGCCAAGATGGAGAGCACGTGCGTTTGTGTAGGGCGGAAGGGATTGCAGCTCAAGCCTCAGCCGGGCCAGTTCCGTGACAGCCCCGTTAGCCCTTCTGCAAACACCCCTTGGTTTCCAATGTGCTCCATGCACATGACAAGTGCCCACAGGTTCTCTGGGCAGCATCCTGAGCTGGTCTCTGCTGCCTGACCGAGCTGTAGGACTGCTCCTTCTCCAGGCTGATTTGCAGCTCCCCGCACTGTACATGTGGTCCTGGCCTCCCAGGCTGGAGCGCGCGGTCCTGCAGTGCCTGCGGAGGAGGATCTGTGTTCCAGCTGTTCCTCAGGGAACGATGCCAAACGCGGTGCAGCTCCTCCAGCCCGGTTTTGAAGTGCTCTTTCTGCTCCATCAAGCTAAACCTGGTTTTTCTCCTCTGAGTTCAGTGCACCCTTGCACGTCCTCCACCTGCAGCTCCACAGAGCTGGACCGGTGAGGAGTCGGACTTCGGGTCCGCGATGTTCCTGCGTACAGCTGGCGCAGACTGGGTACCAGGGCGGGCGTCAGTAATGCTGTCGTCGTTTAACCATCTGCTTCCCCCTTCGTCTTCCTTCCCAGCTGAAGGGCACGTTCTGCCCCCTTCCCCCAGCCCCATTTGATAGTCCGCGCTTAACCCAGATGCCTCCTTTCCCTTGGCAGCTCCATGGAAATTGGCTTACCCGAGGGGTTCCCCAGCCTCTCCCACTGGCTCTACAATCAAACTGACACTGTGCTCCAGGGCTTGGTGAAGCAAGGCGACCCTCAACAGGTCATTGAGTACTCCCTGGCCCTCATCACCATCTTAAATGAGGTAAAGCAGCGCGCTCTGCCCAAGAGGGGCCTCCAGAAGGCCTCGCAATGTTCTTTGGCCAGGTTTTGTACGGCAATGTAGAGAAATGACTAATGCTACAGTTTTTCATGTAAATCAGTGTATGTGCATGCTGGGAGCTGGCATGGAGCTATTTTCATGCATCAGAAAGAGTAACAAGCTCCAGACACACAATGACCAAGGGAGAGCAGAGAGGCTGCAAAATGAAACAGAGGTCCCAGAAAAGGCAGTGGCCTGGATGTCTCCCACGCAGCCTGCTTTTTTGCCCTCATATTCAGATAGTTTTTCCTCTTTACTGCCAACGTCAAGTCTAAACACTGAACTTAGAAATCTTAGCCCAAATTCCCCCACCTCCTTCATGCTTGCCCTGAGCCAGCCACCCCACTCCATCTCAGAAGGGCTGGAAACTCCCTGTAGCGGCTCAGGTGATGCTCTGGGTGCGACAGAGACCTCCTCGTTCTGACCGCTGAGCTAGTGCAGCTAGAAAGATCTTCTGCCTGCGTGCAAGGCTCTTAATCCTCAGGAAGGAGCAGGAGCAGGAGGAACCACCGCAGGAGCATCATCCTCCTGGCAGCATTCGCTTTCACACCTACCTAAAGTAGGGCCAGGTCCCTCTGCGCGCGTCTCTATAGGCAGGGCAGGAATTTTGGTCTATACTCACATTTTCCTCCCTGATGAGAGCCTCGTGCATGCCGGGAAGCCAGGCAGGGGCGATCCCGCTGAGCGCGGGCACTGTGCTTAGCTGGGTAAGGACTGCACACCGGTGTCCTACTTGGCTGTCAAGCGTAAGGCTGTTAAGGTAATTGCTTGGAGAGCACAAGTGAAACGGAGGAGGTTCTACTGCAAAACCAGCTCATTAGATCACCCTCCGGGGAAGAGCACAGGCAGGGAGATACAGAGTGCAGGGGAGAGGTGGCTTCAGCACAGCTCATCATCCTCTGAAACAACCTGATACATTTCCTCACTCTAGCTCATTTTATCCCCCCCAGTATGAGCGGTCCATGCTTCCAGAACCTGAGACTGGGAATGAATTCGAGCTCCGGACCTGGACTCGCAACAATATCACAGAAACCCTGAACTCGCTGAACGTGAACACGGTCGATGATATCCAGCAGATCTCAGCTGCCTTGGCGCAGTGCACGGTATGTTCCCTCACCACCTCCAGCCTCTTCCAGCTGCACCTTAGATGCTCTTCAATTCTTGTTCTGCTTCGCTGTCTCTCTCTCCCACGCACAGACGACACAGGGAGGACAGGTATCACCTGTTGACATCACTGGTGTCGTCAGCTCTGCCCCTCGCCGTGCCGCCCATCTGGCAGGTGTNAGCTGCACCTTAGATGCTCTTCAATTCTTGTTCTGCTTCGCTGTCTCTCTCTCCCACGCACAGACGACACAGGGAGGACAGGTATCACCTGTTGACATCACTGGTGTCGTCAGCTCTGCCCCTCGCCGTGCCACCCATCTGGCAGGTGTGGATAAGGTGATGTATTCGTGTGCTAGAAGAGAGCACCTAAGAACTCTGTGCTGCTTCTCTGGTAGCAGTCCTGATGGGGCAGCTTGCTAGCAAGTAGGTTCCTTCACTTACAGCTGGGGACTGTAGGAGAGGCCTCAGCAGACTGGAGAAGCACTGGAATAAATTGCTGGGGGAGTCGCAGAATCTCTGAGGACCATCCGGACTCCCATCGGGAGTAACACAAGTAGGGCTGGACCTGCCTTGAGCCAGGGGACGGCGCCAAAAACTGATGTTCCTTCCAGCCCTGTTTCTGCCGTACAAGATTAGAAACACTGCTCTGCTTCACCGCTGCCTGGAAGCGCTGTGTTCCCCAGCCAGCTCGCAGTTTCAGCTCCCCGATGCCGGGGCTGCTGCCTGGTGGATTTAGGAGTGGCTCGTGTGTTTTGTCAGATGGGCAAAGGGAAGAGAGCCCAGTTATATAATGCGCTTGGGGTTTGGTGGTCAGCCAGTCTACTCTGGCATGCTCTTCCTCCCCGCCCGCCCAAATCTTTGCTTTGGGGACTGGAGCCGTGTACCCTGGCCTTGGCAGCGCATCGCCTCCCCAGCCAGGTCAGCAGCCTCGCTCAGTGGGAAGAGGCTGTTGTCGAAATGATGGGCAGACTACTGCATCCCACCCACAGAGTCCCTGTTCTGCTGCTCTCTTCTGTGCTTCAGAGTCTGTAAACCTCAAAAATCGCTTCTTTCTGGTCGTCTCTGTTCAGAGATTTGGGGTTCGGCACTGGGTTGGAATGAAAAGCTTAGAAAAACAGTAACCTAGAATTTCCCAAGTGGTTGAGACTAGCGCGGAGTTCACACATTTCCTTTCCTGTAGAGTGTCAATCAACGCTAATACTTTTTTGATTTTACCTACAGGGGAGAGGAAAAATCAGAATTAATTTCTCCTGGAGGGGGAAAAAAAGAATCTCAGTCTTCTGAGCAGATTTCTCCTTCCTAAGTGGTAGCTCCTTGGGTGGTTCCTCCCCATAACCCTTTTTCTTCCCTGCCTCCTCCATACCTGTCGGGAGCCTTGCGGACTCCAGTTTACTCAGTATGCCCTCACTTCTCGTAGCTTACAGATAAAAGCAGAAAAGACGGAATTCTAGACCTGCAGATGCTGTTTTGATTCTTCACCAAAACATATGGTGAATCACGTCTCAATCCTATGATGATTAAAAGAAAAAAAGATGAATAAGGGCTAGGAATGGGGTTGTGGTAACAGCTTCCATGTGTTGCCTCAGTCCCTCCCATCCAGGCCTCGAGAGTGCGGGGAGCTCCAGGCCATGGCTAGAACATTCTGTTTCTTGGACACATCTGGGAGCAGAGGGAGGGACATCCATCATGCCTGAGTGGCAGGATCCCTCCCACAGCTTTCAGGAGTGTTTGGACACCGAAATGGATTCAGTTAGGGCTAAATCTTGCTTCCATTGAAGACGGTGGAGTGGATGGAGGAATCCTATCCAGGTGCTCCTGGTTGGCTTCTGGAGGAATAGCGTGTGGCCCCGAAGGGGTGCTCGTGAGATGCAACAGCAGGAGATGTGCTTGGTCCTTACGAGTGAGGTCTGGGCAACATGAATGTGCTGCCCTTTGTTGCTCTTGCCAACCCTAATGCATCCTCTGTCAGACTCCCAGCGTGCCTGCCCGTACGCTGGCAGATTGTAACGTGGGGGGACGTGGACGGAAGAGGCTTGGAGACACCGACAACTTCCTGGCATCTCTCAGCGTGAGCAGAGCAGCCGTGGTCTCTGCCATCACCTCCCTGGGGCTGGGAAGAGCGGGAGTGACTGTCAGAGTGCAAATGGTGTTTGAACAAACGCGCTCGGGCCTTTGCGAGCCAGCTGAACTTGCCTGCGGCTGCTTTTGTCTTTCCCTGGGGCTGTTCCTACCGAATGAAACCGCGTTCCCCTTTGCAGGTGGTGAGCAAGGAGCTGGTTTGCAAGTCATGCCTGACAAGGACCTTGAACAAGCTGGAGACCATGATGACCATTCTGCAGGGGGAAACGACGCAGGGCACCGTGACCCCGACTGGTATCGCCGACAACATCCTCAACATCACAGGTCGGTTTTAGCGCTGCAGGAGCGGGTGACGTTTGAGCGGGCACTGCTGAGGGCACGGGTCTCCCCGCGCAGGGTGCTGGGCAGAAGCAGGCTGAGGGAAGGAAGCTTTGCAGGCTTTCTCCTGTACCATCCGGGGTTTGCCTCATGCCTTTTCAAGCCGTTAGTGAGATCGCGTCTAATGTTTGGAGCGCGGCACCCCGGTACTTTCTTCCCCCTGCACTTTTCCCAGGGTTGTCCTGGCCTTGGCAGCGGTCTCTGTGGACGCTGAAATGTGACAGTTGTTAATGAACTCACTAGTACTTCAGGGAAACGTCTTTTTAGTAAACAATGAGTAACAGCTATGGCTTCCACATGCTTGCCTTGCTGGTTGCGATCTGAGGATGTTGCCAAACTTTACCGGGGCACCCATGAGCCCTGTATGGAAATTCCCACCTGATTACCGTGGGAGGAAGCAGAGGCACCGTCTTTGCACTCCTTGTTGCTTATTTCTGACTGTCCTGCGCTTTAGAGTGCAAAAACATAGTAACGTAGGTTTGCCTTGTCCATTCTTCCCCTGTTTCCCAATCTGCCTTTCTAGTCACTCCGCAGGAGGAAAATAAAGCCTGTTGCGATTAAGTATTCACCACCAAACTTTGTAGATTAGCCGAGAGCCTGCAGGAATTGCTGACAGCTCTATTTTTAGCTGTGGGCTACTGAACACTTGCGGTGTGGAAGGCCACGTGCACAGCGTTGCAGTGAGAAGACAGTAAGGAAAGACCCGCCTGATTGTTTTGGGAAGGTATCAGGTGTTACCTAGACTGTAGCAGTTATCAAGGCTACTTACCACTTCCTCTCTCTCCTGGCAGGTGACCTAATTCACCTTGTCAATACGGCTTCGCAAGAATCCAAGCCCCAGGAGCTGCTTTCTGACTCCCACAATCTGCTGTTAGCTCCCAAAGCCTACAACCTGTCTTCCAGCCTGATGCGCATCCTCATGAAGTCGCGAGTGCTGAATGAAGAGCCCCTTGAGCTGGTGGGAGGAGAAATTAAGGCCACAGGCAAGCGGTCTGATCCCTTTAACTTGCTTTGCTACGAAAACACACCAAACTGCCAGTTCTCCATCCCCCAGGCATTCAACACCACCCTTTCCAACCTGACGGATGTCATCCAAGTCATGTTCCAAGTGGACTCCAATCCTTTCCCTTTTGGTTACATCAGCAACTACACCGTGTCCACAAAGGTCGCCTCCATGGAGTTCCAGACGCACAATGGGGTGCAGATCCCCATTGGGAGCCTCGACTCCGAGAAAGCCATCACCGTGATGGTGTCAAACAACACAGATGCTGACAACCTCTCTGCCGGCACTGAAGTCATCGAGGCAAGAACATCTGTGAACCTAATTGTGACTATGGAGAGCAACAACAGAGAAGCAGGACTGCACTTCCAGCTCACTTACAGAGTCCTGAACGGTAGCGCAGACAGACTCAACTCTTTGTGCTCTTTGCTGTTCCTTCCCGTGGGAGGGCAGGGCTGGGTCTTGCAGCGAAGGGGAGCTTCGTCAAGCGATAGCTGGTGTGGGAGGGGGTGTCAGGTGTAGCCAGCACGTTCAACGCTGCATGGTTGAGGCTCCAGCTGTCATGGGCATTATCCAGTGTAATCCTTGCTTGTGGATTTTGGTGCTGAGAAGCCTTTTGCTTTTTCCAGCCCTTCTGTTGAGCGACACGAGCACTGGCGGGAGTTTGTCCCGTCTCTCCCTTGGTCAGATACAATGGTCTCCAGAGCCTCTTGCTCCAGAGCCTCTTGCTCTGCGCTGCAGGCTGAGGGAGTGCAATCTAGAGCAGCATCTATCCTGACTTTCTGCGTTCCTGATACTCCTCCCTGAACATCCACTGCTGGCAGCAGGCTTGCGGTCGAGCTCTTGCTGGTGTTTATGAAGTACTTTCTGTTTTTTCTCCCCCTCCCCATGCAGATCACTACATTGCAAGCGAGCCCGAGCCGTTCATCATGGCTTATCTCCATCACGAACCGGAGCCTAACGAGCACAACTGCAGTGCCTCGAAGAAAATTGGCCTGGATGCCCTGGCTGGAAGTGACCACAAGCTCTACACTTTCTTCACCTCACCCAGGTAAGAGAAGCCTCCCTTGTAATCCCCGTCACCCCCAGGCTGTCCAGTGGATGTACGTGGGGGATGCTCAGGGCCTTGCCGTGGCTTTTGCAGGGCTGGTGCTGTTGCACGGTGCTGCTCGCCTTGGAGGAGGGAGCTCTCCTGGGCAGGCAGCCACAAGCTGCCGTTCCTACAGCCCAGCACTCTTCTACCCTGGCGCTCCCTCCTTCCCAGACATCTGCTGCTGGTGCAAAAGCAGCTCAGCGCGCTGCGATTTACCTTTCTGATCTGGGTGAGGGAGAGTTTCCCTTTTTAGAGCTGTAAATCACGTTCCCTGTGAGGATCGTGACCCTCGCCTGGGGCCTCCCCTGGGGACGAGTCTCCCCCCACTGCCCTGTGCTCGCTTGCCTCATACCTGCCGTAGTCTGCTTGTCTGTTGCTTGTCCAGACTTTCGTCCTCGGTGCACGACTGATCCCCGGGCTGCCCATCTTTAGCGGGACCCTTCGCCCAGGGGACTCACGCTGACCTTCGTAGATTCAGAGCTTGCTCCGCGCAGCTCATGAAACCGTTTCCCAGAGCAAAGCACGGCACGTTAGCCTAGCTCCTGATCTGCAGTGCAACCTTCCCAAAAGCACCCCTGTCCTCAGAGCTCATCTTCCCAACGTGTGCCTGGAGGAGAGAGCAGGTTCCCTCGTGGGCTCCCGTCCACCCTGCTTACCTGCTGCTTGGAGCGTGCCGGCGCTCATTAAGCGCTGCTGTTGTGCTGTTGGGTTTTGCAGCACAGCGCTCTCCTTTTTATCACAGCAACCATTTGCTGTGCCTTGCTGCCTTGCCCAGGAGCGTGTGCGTTCCTACCTCGTGTTATTTACGAGCCATTCCGAGGCGTTATCCGAGAAGAAAAGATAGGCAGCTTGGGAATAGGTGGGGCAAGAGCGGAGCCACTGTTGTGTGAGTTGACACAGCTTCCATGGCTTTTGGTAACAGGATGCTCAAAGAGGGATTAATTGTCCTAATGAGCAAATCTGCTCCCAGCCAAGAATCATAGGGTTGCTGTGGAAGTGCGTGGGGGTCAGTGGGGCACGGGAAGGGGCGGGTGGGAGAGCTGTGCGAGGCTGCTGGCACGCGGAAGAGCAACGTCGGTGCTCCAGGTGCTGAAATAATACAAAGATAAAGAATAAAAGTGGTCTGTGGAACTTCAGAGTTTCTGCACAGCCAAAGCGTGGTGTAAATTACGCCGCGTTCTCTGGGCTTTTCCTCCTCGTCGTGTATGTGCTCAGCACCCCTGTCCCTGCAGCACGGTTTCCGTGGGCACGCATCCATCAGAACGGCGGTTGTGTCCCTTCTGCGAGCGGGTTAATAATGTCTCCTCGCTGTCTCTGCCTTCTCCAGAACTGATGACACCATCCAGAAATACTACTTCAACATCACAAACCATTTCAGCTGGTCCCCCGTGGAGGTGACTCTGGGGCTGTACACCTCCCTCTGCCAGTACTTCAGCGAGCAGGAGAAACGCTGGAAGACAGAAGGCATCATCCCACTGGAAGAGACCCGGCCAGACCAGGCTGTGTGCTTAACCCAGCACCTCACTGCCTTCGGGGCCAGTCTGTTCGTCCCCCCAAACTCTGTCCAGTTCATCTTTCCCGTGAGTAGAACAAAGCAGAGGCTGTGCAGCATTGCCACGCGCCGAGCAGATACCGTTGTCACCTAGAGGAAAGCCTCGGGCTGCCGTCACCTTCGTGTTCGTGGCTGACCCGTGCCCAGCTGGCAGACCAGCACAAGCACCCGAGAGCCTTGCGAGCTGCAGATGGGCACAGCTGACGGAGGGGCTGTGTCCTCTGATCGTGAATCCTGGCTGCTGCTGCTAAAAACAGACCTTTGCAGATGGCTTTATTCTCTATTCTGGACACCTCGTGGTGTGTTCGCCTCTTACCGAGGTGCCAAACGCTCCTCCCAGCTGTCACCCAGCTCTGTTTTATGCCAGCGAGCTCGCCCCTGCCAGCTGTTCCCTGCTTCCCAGGGGCGTTCAGGCTCTTCCCAGCTCTGTCGCTGTGACGTAAGTGGAGCAGAGAGCTCTCGGCAGCTGCTATGGCAGCTTCTGCCGGCTGCTGCAGTCTCTCCGCAGGGCTGTGAGTGCACGGTCCGTGCAGGGACAGGTCTCTCGATTTGCCTGTGGTACCACGTCTGTGGACAACGATTATAGCCAGGAAGGGGGCAGCATGACCTTGGGGAATGGGGGGGGTTCCTCCTGGGGAAGGAGACTGCCTTTCAACATAATTCTTTTCTTCCAGGCTCCAGGCCCAGGTCTCAACTACATCGTTCTGCTGACATGTGCTGTCTGCTTTGTGACCTACTCAGTGGCTGCACTCATTGTGCACAAGCTGGACATGATTGACATTAACCGGGTGGGAGTGATTCCCTTCTGCGGGAAGAACGGGCTGTACAAATACGAGATCCTGGTGAAAACTGGCTGGGGCCGAGGATCAGGTTAGCCCACACGCTACTCCCGTGCTTTGTTCGTAGGGTGACAGCCGCGTAGTTGCCCTGAGATCTCACCCCAGCACGTCGTGCACCAGAAGTTCCCCTGCAGGGCGCAGAGCTGAGCGGGTGCTCGGAGCAGCNTTCCCTTCTGCGGGAAGAACGGGCTGTACAAATACGAGATCCTGGTGAAAACTGGCTGGGGCCGAGGATCAGGTTAGCCCACACGCTACTCCCGTGCTTTGTTCGTAGGGTGACAGCCGCGTAGTTGCCCTGAGATCTCACCCCAGCACGTCGTGCACCAGAAGTTCCCCTGCAGGGCGCAGAGCTGAGCGGGTGCTCAGAGCAGCGCTGAGCACACAGTCAGTTCAGGGCTTCCCACAGCATTTGCAGTTTTTATTGTGTGATGATGGGGCAGGTCGAGAGCTGTGGAGAAGAGCGTGCTGTCCCACCGCTTGCTGCTGGGGTGGAACGGGCAACTGCTGCTGGGGTGGAACCACCCCGTACAGAAATACCCCCACGCTGCGTTCCCTGACGGGGCTGTGGTTGCAGGAACAGCCAAGAAGCAGCGATTGCTCCTCGCTCTGGCCCTCTCCTGCAGAAGCATCCAGGCCTTGCGAGCCCTTGAGGTGGACCACTTTGCTGTCCTCCAGCATCCATCACTTTGTTCTGCCTTCTGAATCTGTCCCAGCGACATGAAGGCAGAAAGCTTGGCTTTCCGGTCCGGGGCTGGGTTGGTAGCTGGAGCTGCCAGAAACATTATCCTGGACTTGGAAAGCCGGGAAGCTGGCATGCAGAAGCTCTGAGCAAGGACGGAGGTGGAGTGCCACCATGTCACTGCCAGAAACACGCTCCCATTGAGCTCGGTGTAACCACTGGTTTCACTGGGGGCGGCTTTCTCCTGAAGCCACCCCAAGGACCATCAGGTTGAGAGGTGGACCAAGGAGCGTCTGGCAACCAGTACCGGAGAGAAGTCGAAGAAAACAAGTCTTCCAGCTACTTGGTGGAAAAAACCCATCCAGAATAAACATCTCCTCCCATTAGGGTGTTAGCAAGGCAAGGAATGTCAGATTCAGTCCCCTCCAAAGAGGAAAACCGTGAGCGTGCCAAGGTCCGTGCACCAGGCCAGTCTGAGCAGCTGCCCTCCAGGCTGTGTGCAGCGCTATCCCTGGGCGTGGGATGGCTGTGGAGCACCTGCCTTCCTCCCGAGTCTCCAGGTGGCCCCTCTGAAGGGCCATTGCACCTGGTACCAGGTCGCTGGCAGGAAGGCAGGGCTGGGGAGCAGCTCCACCTTGGGTGTGCTTCCCTAACTGAGCCCCGTTAACTCTACCAGGTACCACGGCCCACGTGGGGATCGCCCTGTATGGTGTAGACAATAAAAGTGGTCACAGACATCTGGATGGAGAACACGCCTTCCACCGCAACAGCCTCGACGTGTTTCAGATCGCGACGGAGCGGAGTCTGGGGAGCATCTGGCGCATCCGCATTTGGCACGACAATAAAGGTGAGACGTGAGCGGGCGTGCGGGCCGGAGGTGGCCATCGCACATCCCAGGCCAGAACCAGGCTCGGCTCTGCCTGGTTCCTGGCCCCACCGTCTGGACTAACCCTGAGGGGAGACCGCGGTGAGCCACTGGCTCGGGAGAGGATCTCTGGGCGGGGGACATGGAGTCTGCATCACGGGGAGGTCTGCGGGCTGGCCAGCTGTGAACCCGTACACGTGCAATGCAGCGTGCCGGGGCGGCGGCTAAGTGGCCGTACAGCCTCGGAGGTGACGTGGCTGTGCGAAGCCTCTCTCCTGGGCACTCTGCCGTTCCCACCCGTGGAGACGGACAGTGTCACAGGGTAACTGCTGCTGTCCCACTGAGGGGCTCTTTTGTTGCCCTCTCAGCTTTGCAAGTCCGCACAGCGAGTATCTGCCATGAAACACATTTCTTTGTCTTCTAACTTTTAGGACTCAGCCCCTCATGGTACCTGCAGCACGTCATAGTCCGGGACCTGCAGAGCAGCAAGAGCTACTTCTTCCTGGTGAATGACTGGCTGTCGGTGGAGAGCGAAGAGAACGATGGCATGGTGGAGAAGGAGGTTTACGCGGCCAGTGAGTGCTCGGCCCCTGGGGCGTGGGCTGGGGTGGCTGAGCAGCATGGCAGTTCTCACTGCGTCGAGGAAGGGCCTGCAGCGGGAGACTGCAGAGAGACCGTGGAGCCTGCGCGCTGGCTCTTGCTCGCTGCATTGACGCCTTGCACAGCCAAGTGCTCTGCTGGGTCCTTTGCACGAGAGGACAAGGCATGGCAAGGCGCCAGCTGTGCAGGAGACACCCTGTAGATGCAGGGCGGATACTTCCTTGAGTATCAGTCTGCAAGGAGGGACCGTGGCCGGCCCAGCCGCGGCCGCTCTGCAGTGCAGCCCTGAGAGTCTCTCTCTTTCTGTGCTCAGGTGAGACAGAGCTGAGGAGCTTTTCCCGGATCTTCATAGCAGAGTTGCAGCGAGGTTTCTTTGAGAAGCACGTCTGGCTGTCCATGTGGGACCGCCCGCCTCGCAGCCGCTTCACCCGTGTGCAGAGAGCTACCTGCTGCTCCCTCCTCATCTTCCTCTTCCTCTGTGCCAACGCGGTGTGGTACGGCGTGGTGGGCAACGTACACCTCAGGTGCGCTGTGTCCCGTGGTGCTGTGGCTGGTCCCTTGCGTGCGCAGGGCCCCTCCTGCGCTTCCCATTGCGTAGGGCGGCACAGACCGTGCGTCTGCTGGGTACAGGTGCCTGGCTTGTGGCCTTGACTCTGCCCTTCCCCTTCCAAAGAGGACAGGGGCGATGAATGACCAAGGACAACCTGATCAGCTTTCCCCCTTACCTGGTGTTGCTGTGTCATCTGTTAGCACAGCCCGTGCTCATTTCTTTCTCCGCACATCCGAGGTGCCGGGTTGTGCAGTTGTGTCTCGCTCCTTGCTTAGCTGGCAACCCCCATGCTCCTGCTAACAGCGGTCTCTGATCTCTCTTGATTCTCTCCAGCAAAGGAGCCGTTTCCAACCTGATCCCTGTTAATGTGGACACAGTGGCTGTCGGTCTGGTGTCCAGCGTGGTGGTCTACCCTCTCTACCTGGTCATTTTATTTCTCTTCCGGATGGCTCGTGGCAAGGTAATGAGGAGGCGGAGTTGCAGGCTGCCCAGATGGGGGTGATGCCGCTGGGTTTTCTCATCTGAGGCTAAATTCTGCCCTTTGTGGTACATCGCTTCTCCAGCTGGTCTCTGCACTTTGCCCGTTGTGCCTCTGTGCTGCCCCGCACTGTGGCCAGACCCTTGCCCTTAGCAAGTCCTTGCCTCCCTCTTGAGCTGGGAGTAGCCCTGACCTTAGAGGGACAGATCACTGTCTGGATCCTGACAATGCCCAGACAGAGACCAGAAGGGCGGATTTTAAAAGCTGTGTAGGCACTGACTTACTCCCTCTTTATTTCGATACGTGATAGGTACCCAAACGCCGTTTAAAGGTGTGACCCTTTGCTGCGTTGGCAGGAGCTTGAGAGATGCTCAGTGGAGCATTGCTAATGAAATGCCTACCCTGGGTATGAGTTCAGCTGTGTGAGCAGAGCTGTGGTTAGGCAGCTGTGAAAGGATTAGCTGGGGATTTAATGACTAGTTAGACACAATTAGCAGCCCCATTAAGTACTGCAGCCAGGGGCTCAGTGACTGATGAGCAGCAAATGTGTCTGATACTTCTTGCAGGAGGTTGCAAACTCATGCAGCTTCCTGGGAACTCGTACCTGGGACAGCCTCGGTGGTCCTGGGCTGTGGTGTGCGTGGGTACAAGTGCCCAAGGTGCCTGGGAGACGGTGGGAGGCGGGGGAGGACGTGCGTGTGCCTGCTCTCAGCCCTGCTGGGGTCCCCAGCCCTTCCCGCACGAGCGTGGAGCTCCCCAGCAGAGCAGGGAGCTGGTGGGAGCCGCTGAGCAGCAGGGCTCTGGGCCACCGTGACGCTGTCACCTCCGTCCCTCCCGTTTCTGCTCAAGCCTTCCTGTCTCCTGCAGGTCTCCATCAACCACACCCTGACTCACTCAGACCAGCAGTCCTTGGAGATCGACAACTACCTGGACTCCTCAATCCTCGACAGCTCCTTCCCCACCTTCCCTGGGCTCCGCGCAGAGGTAACCTGCTCCCCACCCGAAAGCTGGGCAGGCTGCCCGGGTCCATGTGCTGCCCTGCATGGACGTGGTGTCCGTCTGCAGCTGTCAGTGCAAGAACTGATGCCCACAAGCGCCTCTGGCAAATACTGGTGATGGGGAGAGCGACAGCCCTTCAGCTCTCACCTGCGGCTCTGCCCAGGCCAGCCCCAGGTACTGAGCACCAGCTGTCTCCCACTAACGGTCTGTGTCTGGGAGCATGGATCTTCCCAGCGTGCCTGGGCGCTATCTCCGGAGGAGAGCAGGCTCCTGGAGATGTGGACCCAGGGCTAACAGCAGCTCAGGCTCCAGGTTTCCAGTGCCCCCTGATGTTAACAACCCGCTGTTTTAACCAGGCACAAACCAGTGTTGTG
This sequence comes from Steatornis caripensis, assembly GCA_013398225.1. Classification (NCBI taxonomy): domain Eukaryota; kingdom Metazoa; phylum Chordata; class Aves; order Caprimulgiformes; family Steatornithidae; genus Steatornis; species Steatornis caripensis. The sequence continues at coordinate 295,183 of VZSC01011099.1, read as the reverse complement.
TGCCTGAAATGCCTCTGCTTCCTCCACAGGCCTTCTCTGAGCAAACCAAAACGGATCTGTTCTTGGAGGACTCCAAAAGGTAAGTAGGTTTCTGAGGATGGAGCGAGTAGGAGTTCAGTGTAGTTCTCTGCTTTGGTAGACTGGGGCTGTGCTCCCACCGCCGTTTCCCTTCTGGGTGGTTCTGCCCACTAGCATGGGTGCTCTTCTCCTGCTTCCCGTTCCCCACACGTACCTGATGGCCCCTCTTCCTCTGTTTTCCCGCAGCCTCGTGCGGTGGCCCTCCAGCGAGGCCCTGCTCAGCTGGCCAGACCTCCTCAGTGACCCCTCCATCATGGGCAACACCATCCAGAAGCTGAAGAGAGGCCGGGCCAGCCGCCACCTTGGGCTCGAGGCCCCGCTGGCAACTGAAGAGGACAGCTTGTCGCTTGGTGTTCACCAGGGACAGCCTCGGTATTTCTCTGCCTCAGGTGGGTGTGTGAGTAGCATTGCTCCGTGCCAGGCTTTGAATGCCCCAGGGAGGTGCAGGAGGAGCAGTCTGGTCCCTGGGTGCCCTGGCTCCGCTCTGGAGAAGGCGGAATAGCAGAGCCTGCTGCCGTCACCACTGGCTTCAATTGGAAGGGCAGAGGAGGAGGGCCGTGTTTTCTTAAAGGGGATTTCAGTCTGGGGAAAGCAGAAATGCTGGCGTGGATCAGTCTGAAGTGAGTGGTCACCATGCAGACTGGGAGCAGGGAGAGATACGTTCCCATGGGCTCTGAATGTTGCAAGCAACCAGCACTGCTTCACTGTTTGCAGAGCCACAGCGTGTCTCTGAGCCTCTGTAAATGGCTCGAGAAGGAGAACTTGGTGTCCTGTACCAGCAGTTTCATGCCGGGTTCTGCAGCCAAGCTGGGGGTAGACAGGAGCTACAGGACCTCACCCTGGCCCTCCTGCTCCCCAGTTCCACAAACGTGGCTGAGCCCGAGCGGTGCAGAACCACCCGGGTGCGGTGCTGCGTGCTGTGCTCCTGCCAGTGCTGTTTGCACGCTCTCTTTCTCCAGATGAGGATCTGATCCGGCAGATCCTGGCAGATGGAGCTAGCGGCATCTCCCACTCCCAGGACCTAGGGCCGTACATGAGGGCTGAAACGGATCTGATCTCAGGCCTGTAAGTATTTGGGGAGCAGAGTCCCCAGCTGAGCTGGGGCCTGCTGTCCCTCCCACCCAGCTCCACAGCGGCCGGTCTTGCACCAGCCGGCTCTGCTGCCCCCAGCCATGGCGAGCTGAGCTGGGTTTTGAGACGTTGCAAATGCCTGGCTCAGCCTTATCACAAGTCACTGTGTTCTTGCTGGCCACGATTCCTGCAGCCCCCACAGCCAGAGCCCCAGGAGGGCCCTGCCACCCTTCCAGGAGCCACCTGGAATACCCCCTTAAAGCCCCAGCTGAAGATGCATCTCCAGAGTTTTTGCTGACGAAGCGCCGGAACACAGCTTCGCTTCATGGCGCTGACGGGAGGAAGAAGAGGGGTTGAGTGCTCCGTTGCGTTACCGTGCTCAGAGCACCCTGCTTTGGGGCCCTGACCAGCACCCCACCAGTAGCTGGTGCAAAGCAGCAGGGCAAGGGAGGGGAAAGACTTCCAGCCCTCCATGAGACGCAGAGCGTCCGTGTGCCTTGGCAGCCTGGGCCCAGTGCCCTAGAAGGAAATTTTTATGACTGGTCCGGGGCTGCTGCACTGGCGTTAGCACCGGAGTTCAGCTCGCCTCAGTGCCAGCCTGCTTACTCCAGAGCCAGCAGCGGCACAGCTCACCAGTGTCACCCCTTTGCCTTGACAGGTCCAGCGTGTTCGGGGAGAAGGTGGAGACTGTTATGATGCAGAAGCTGAACGACAAAGGGCAGAGCATGGCAGCTCCTCCCAGGGAAGTGAGCCGATCAGCCAAGTCGACGTGGACAGGTACCAGGGCTGCGTGGCTGTGCCGGCGTCGGGGCGAGGAGGGTGGGGGTGTGCAGGAAGAGGGCCCATCGCACACAGCAGCGCTTGGAGGGCACGGGCAGGTAAAAGCGCCTCAGGAAAGGCCGCTCCCCTGCTCGGGGTATATTCGCTGTATCCTGACAGCTTCTCTTGGAGCCCCAACCTCAGTAAGCCCCGGGCCACCGCTTGCGCCGTGACGGTCCCTGCCGCGCTCGGGAAGCTCTGCTCCCTGCTTCCCCAGTTACGCTGCTCTCTGCACCCCTCCGTAGCCGTCAGTCCCTTCACCCGTCCAGCACGACGGAGTGACCGTCTCTGTACACGACAGGGGGAAAGGGAGTCACATGCCACAGAAAGTTCGAATCAACAAAGCGAGCGAAGAGATGAGACGCTTCCTACCGGGTCATGCAACACGACAGCCGGCCAGCTGGGCTTGCACAAGGCAGGGAGCAAGCTGTCAGGCCCTGCGAGGTCTGGGGGCGATCAGTGCCTGGGCGCCCTGTGGAGAAGCTCAGCATCAGCTCTCTTAGCATGAGCTCTTGGCATCCCGAGGCACGGCCTCCCTGGGGCGGGCTGCAGCCTGGAAACTGGGACGCAGCCGCAATCTTCGTGGCTCCGTTTAAAATCCATGGTTTCGTCTTGGTTGGTGAACAGTTGGAGGATCTTTATGCAGGCATTGATTTGTGTGGGGGGGTGAAAGCGGCTGTGCTGAGCGAGCCTGGGGCAGGGTGGCTTGGCAGTGTGAAGGCAGCCAGAGCAACAAATCCGTGCGGCTTTCCGTGGGTTTGACAGCAGCGCCTCCGGCCAGGCTGGGCATGTGCTGTGCCCTGGGGCTCTGGGAGAAAGCAGAGAACCCATCCCGCTGCCCAAATCAGGATCCCATCTCCTGCTCCTGGCCACCCAGTTGTCTGCAGGTGGGCGGCCGCTCCTCTGAGGCCAGCTGTGTTTCAACGCGCTGTCCGCGTTGCTGCTCCGTGTGAGATGTTTGGGGTAATCCCTCCAAATGCACCCAGGAGCGGTGGCGAGCTCTCCGTGGGGATGAGCGGTGTGCTCAGCCCTTCCCGTGCCCGTGGGGACCCTTTGGCAGTAACGCTTACGCTTGTTTTCCCTCCTCCTTCCAGTTGCGGACCAAACATTCAGGAAGCGCTTGCTGCCGCCCTGGTGCTCCTCTCTGGCCCATGGTATCAGTCTCCTCCTCTTCGCCACCTCCACGGGGGTCTCCGTGTGGATCGGGGTGGGCTTTTCCTCCAGTGTTGCTCTCATGTGGCTCATCTCAGGGATATTCAGCTTTCTGGCATCCTTCTTGGTCTGGGAGCCCCTGAAGGTAAGGATGACGTGCGTACACGAGCACATACCTGTACATGGGCGCGTATCTGCGTGCGCGTACGTGTTAGCTGTAATTAACCTCTTGTGCAGAGACTAATCCAGTCATACTGGACGCTGCGTGGATCTGAATACTCTTTCCCATCTCGCTGCAGGAGGGGAAGGATGTGTGCGGCAGCAGCGGGAGGGGAGGCAGGGCTGGTGGCGAATGGTTTTAGAGGTCATCTGGCTGCTCCAAGAGGGCACTCAGCGGCCGTGCCCTGCTCGCTGTCTGTGCTGAGAGGCCCGCAGGAGCTGCCACCCACAGCTCTCTCCGCAGGCTCACGACGCTGCTTGTGTCCCCAGGTTCTGCTGGAAGCCCTCTATTTCTCACTGGTTGCCAAGCGCTTGCACCCAGAGGAAGACGATACCTTGGTGGAGCATCCGTTTGTTGAGCATGTTTCTGAGAAGATCAGCAAAGTCCGACCCCCACAGGGGTTTGCCCTTTTCCAGGCCAAGGAGGAGGCCAGGAAGGTCAAACTGTTGCACAGGATGCTGAAGGTAAGACATGGCTCCTGATGCCTGTGGTGCCCAGGGCAGAGCGCTGGCTCCGGGAGCTGAGATGCATCCTTGGGTGGGTCCTCCCAATCCAGCTGTGGTCTCCTGAGCTAGTAGGTGCACGTCTCCGGTCTCTGTCTCAGTTTCCCTATCTGTAAAAGACTGGTGGTGATGTTCACCTTCTCTGTGAAGCTCTGAGATCTGAGGTGGCTGGAAAGCGGAACCGTCGGGGGTGGCCGTGTGTGACTCCGTAACTCGGGTGGCCGAGGGCAGGGCAGGGTTTGCCGTGTGGAGCGGACACCAAGTTGCACAAGAAAATTCCTTAGTTGAATGTTGTGAAATGTTTAACCTGCCCATCTGGGAGCAGAGGTTTCGATCTCTTTGCAGCTCATTCAGTCCTAATCCTCCACACTTGTGCCTGGAATACACAGCTGCTTTAAGGGACTCCCAGTGATTTTTAACTGAGTGATTTCCCTGTAAAGGATGGCAACCCCCATAGCTATCGTATAAGCGGAGCTGCCAGCATATAGGAGCTCGCACGGGGAGGCTGTGCAATGCGTATCGACTGAAACATGTGGAGCCGCCCTGGCGGCTTTGAACAGAGTGATGTTATGAGCCTGTGCTCGGGGTTCCATTTTAAGCTGCTTGCCTTATGGAGAAAGACAGCGGCAGGCTCGGGGTCTGATCCTGCGCTCGTTTGCCGCAGGATTGGGAACCAACCCCCCCGGGTTTGGGTGCAATCCCTTTCTACTCTCTGCTTGCCAGAATTTCCTCATCTACATGATGTTCTTGCTGGTGATCCTGCTCACCAACTACGGAGACGCCTCCCGCAACAGCAGGGCCTTCCTTTTGCAGAGCTCCATCAAGCAGCAGTTGGGCAGCGACGAATTCCTCCGCATCAAGAGGTAACTGCGAAGGCCCTGGGCGTTGCTTTATATCCGGGACGCTGTGCGGGGCTGCAGCGAGGAGTTGGGCGGCTGGGGCTGGGCTCATGCTGTGCTGTCGCTCCCGAAAGGGGTTTTCGGCTCTGGGGAGCACCGGTGCGGTGCCTCTGTGGTGCTGGGCCCTCGCGCGTGCGTGTCCCTGGGGTTCTGCTTCTCCCTCTGGAGAACAGAGGGACCTGTAAGGGTTGAGAGGTTTAATTTCTTTGAATTTTAATTATTTCCTCAGTGGGAAGGGACGGTGTGAGTTACAGATGTTTATCTTTCTGTAGCTGGTCTAAAGGACATGAGTTTGCTCTGTCTCCAAAATTTACAGCTGTGAGGTTTAGCCGTAAACAGTGTCACGAGAACCAAAAATAACGTCTCGTATGAACACCGAGTCCTTCCCTTCCTCGCTGTGCGCGTGCGGTTTAACTAGATTAAATTTTCCCAGCTGAGTTTCCACACCGCTGCAAACTCCGGCGGTCCGGACTGACATCAGAAGGGCTGCCTGGGGTTCACGGCGCCTTTGTGCCCGTCTCGCTGCAGACCCCTTGCTTCTGCGCAGATAAGCGTGACCTGTCCGTGCCGCGCGAGGTCACACAGGCTTTGGTTCACCGCAGTGAATCGGGAGGGATTCCAGGGAACTTGGTGGAGTTTCTGGGGTGAAAGTGGTGTAAAGCGGGAGAGCAGAGCAGAGCAGAATCCCATCCTGAATGTTATCTCTTGTCCACTGCGCTGCCACAGACCCACTGGTCTGATCCGCACCCAGGTGCCAAGTGGATTCGATCACCTTTGGGTCTTGCATGTCGAATAACCGTTTTCCTGACCCCAGCTCTTGGAACAGATGGAAGTGCTGCCTCTGCCCACTAGCCAGGCACGCGGGAGGAGAGCAGCCCAGGTCACCTCTCCGAAACTCAGTTTCCCCCTCAAGCTGAAGCACGGATGGGTGTGGGTGCGACACGCAGAGACCGCGCTAGCGCAGCTGTCCTGGGAGNGAAGTGCTGCCTCTGCCCACTAGCCAGGCACGCGGGAGGAGAGCAGCCCAGGTCACCTCTCCGAAACTCAGTTTCCCCCTCAAGCTGAAGCACGGATGGGTGTGGGTGCGACACGCAGAGACCGCCCTAGCGCAGCTGTCCTGGGAGCTCTGCCTCTCACGCCTTTTCCCCGTTGCAGGTCGGATCAGTTCTGGCTCTGGATGTCGCAGGTCTTCCTCCCTTACCTCTACAACAACCAGTCGGGTCAGGAGAGCTGCAGCACCACGCTGGGGACGGCCCGGCTGCGCCAGCTCAGGCTGCAGGAGGGTAGGTGGGCAAGGGTGGGTGGCTCTGCTGTCACGGGGTGGGTGGTGATGTCCCTGGAGGGATGAAATGGCCAGGTCTGGATGCAGCTGGGGCTGCGTGAAGCAAGGCAGAGGTCAGAGGCAGATTTTTCTTTGCAGCGTGTGTATTAGTGTGCCTGTGGCTCTGTTCCTGCAGAGGTGAACCGGGGCAATCGATCGTGGGGATTTACACTACAGAGAGAGGTTGACTTGATTTCTGGAGGTGTGACTGAGGACGTGTCGGTGGAGGGGGCTTGGGAAGGAGGGAGATGCCAAGTGTGAAAGCCCAGCTGCATGCCCCAGTGTGGTTCGGCTGCATTGGGCTCCCCACGGGATGACAGCGTGGGTCTCGTTCCAGCCGAGTGCCAGCGCGGTGCCCGGGACATCCTCCACAGCGTGGGCACGGCTGCCAGGAGGGACTGCACCGACTCGCGCAGCTTTTCTACCGCTGACTACGCCGTGGGCTGGGAAAGGGTGGCCGTGAACGCGACGGCTGCGTGGTCCTACTCGCCACCCGACCTGACCGGGTAAGGAGCTGCCCAGCCTGCCCTTACACCCCCTGCTCCATCTGCCAAAGACCCTGCTTCTTGCCACTCAATGGGTGGTTCCCAGCCCTCGCCAGCTGCAGCCCCTGAGCCTGGCAAAGCGCAGATAAGCACAGAAATGCCAAAGGGCTCCCCGAAATGCGTCCACGCTAGCAGCGTGAGTGGTGAGAGGCACGTAGCTGCCACTCGCCGAGCTCCCCCGGAGACGCACACATCGCCTCGAGCTGTCTGAACGGCAGCGTAGTGCTGCTCTCGGGGGCAGAGGGCTCGNCGGCAGCGTAGTGCTGCTCTCGGGGACAGAGGGCTCGACTGCCCAGCTTCCAGGGCAGAGACAAGCTGCAGAACAAGGCAACCCAGCCGCCCACAGCGACCACGGAGCAGCCCTNAATGCGTCCACGCTAGCAGCGTGAGTGGTGAGAGGCACGTAGCTGCCACTCGCCGAGCTCCCCCGGAGACGCACACATCGCCTCGAGCTGTCTGAACGGCAGCGTAGTGCTGCTCTCGGGGGCAGAGGGCTCGACTGCCCAGCTTCCAGGGCAGAGACAAGCTGCAGAGCAAGGCAACCCAGCCACCCACAGCGACCACGGAGCAGCCCCGGCTTTCAGTTAAAGTGGGCTGTGGGAGATGGGCCTTCACCAGCATACTGGCCGTTAAATCACCGTTGGTTTCTGCTCTGGTTTGCTCCTGGATGTGTCTTCACTGGGGTGCTTCAGTGGGGCACCATGGGGCTTGGGGCTGTTCTGAGGTTGGGAGCACTGAGACGGAGCAATGCGCTTCTGTAATTTGTCTTGTGACATAAATCATGAGGAAGCTGTCGCCCTTGGGTGAGCAGCACGGGGAGCAGGGTCTGCATCTGCACGCTTGCTCCTGGCCTGCCACATCGGAGAGCGTACCAGTGGCTGCTCTGCCCTTCGACTCTCACCCCACGGCTCCTCTTCCTCCGCAGGGTCTGGTACTGGGGTTACATCTCTTTCTACGATAGCAGCGGTTACGTCCAGGAGCTGGGGGCTTCCCTAGAGGAAAGCAGGGCTCAGCTAAACTTCCTTCAGCAGCACGCTTGGATTGACAACATGTAAGTGTGGCAGAGCGAAGGAAATGTTCTGCTGTCACCCAGGTTTTTAAGGGGTGCTGCTGGAGTTGCCCCAGTGCCTTGAGCTGCTCTTCTCCCCTGCGCAGGAGCCGGGCGGTCTTTGTGGAGCTGATGCAGTATAACCCCAGCGTGGACCTGCACGCTGCCATCACTCTGCAGCTGGAGTTTCTGGGGGCTGGCCAGGCCATCGCCGCAGTCACCATCAGCCCCTTCCCGCTGCTGCGGCTCAGCAGCGGAGTCACGCTGCAGCTTCTCATGATGGTCAGTGCCTTACTTCCCCTCTGCGTTCCTCTTCCCTCTCAGTTGCTGCGCACAGGGCGCTGCGGACCCGTTGCCTGGGCTCCTGGAGGGCAGTGTCGGTAGCCGTGGGCTAAAGCTGCCTGAGGCCGCTCGTCCCCACAGCTGTCACCACAGCACTTCCAGGCCTGGATAGCACACAGGAAACATCCCTGGCACCACTGAGGGGAAGGAGATCCCTCTTGTCAGGCACCAGTTGCTGGTCTTGCCTCAGCCTTTTTGCTTCCTTGAACTCACGCCTGTGGCTGTGGAAACTTCTGTCCTCAGCGGGGACATCAGCTTAGCCGTGTCCATGGAGACTCGGCCGGTGCCAGGGCTCGGTGTTGGCAGAGCCCTCTTCCCCTTGGCACGGCCACCCTGCCCCAAGTGCATTGGACGTGGCTTGGGGAGCTTGGCTGCTAGGGCAGGAGGGAGCGTGGAAGGCCTCGGGAGGTGCTGCGGCTGTAGGCTGGCGCAGCTCAGCCTCGTGCGTGGGGCTTTTGCTGTCCTGGGGTGCTGTAGGTCCCCCCGGCGCAGCACAGCCGTCGAGCGTTGCCCCCTCCTTCCGTGGTAACCTCTCCGTTCCTCCCGCAGGTCTTCCTCATGATGTTTGTGGTCTACTTCGTGGTGTCCGAGTCGTTGGCCATCAAGAAGGAAGGCAGAGCCTACTTCACCCTGTGGGGCAACTATGGCCAGTGGGTCTTCATCCTCCTCACCACTTGCACCGTGGTGGTGCACCTCAGCCAGGCCACCCTCGCCGACCAGCAGTGGCTCAAGTACCTCAACAACCGCAAGGGTTTTACCAACTTCTACCAGGTGGCCTTTCTCAACACCGTCTTCAGCACCTTGGCTGCATCCCTCCTCTTCCTCCTGACCGTGCAGGTACGGAGAGGGTTGGGTGGGAGCGGTGCGTGGGCAGGGATGTGTGCTTTGGTCCTCTTGTGCTGGCTTGTCATCCGTGCACGGTCCCGCAGCAGGGCAGCAAAGGGCCTGGAAATGGAAACGGAAACAAGCGCAGTGCTGCGGCACTGATAAAACGCAGCGGGGCTGCTGCCACATCCCGACTCTACTGCAGGGCAGAGGTGGTGGGCAGCGATGCCATGTGTGCCTCTGCTGTAGTGCTTTGGGGCTCTAAAGCCTCTGGGCCCTCAGTTCCCTTGGGGAATCCAGCCTAGTGCGGCCGATGGGATGGTTTTGTTTGCAAGGAGCCTGTGGGCTGGGATGTCCCCTGCTCTGCCAGAGTTTGCATTTCTCAGGCTTGTTCAAAAAGCCCTTCCCTGCACTGGAAGGAGCTCGCAGCAGCCTCTGTGAGGGGCCCGTGTTGTGACGCCATCCTCTCTTGGTCCTAGGCTGCCCAGCAGCTGCGTTTTGTCAGGCAGTGGTCTGTGTTCGGGAAGACCTTTCAGAAGTCCGCGAAGGAGCTGACTGCTGCGGGGCTGGCGTTCACCGTCCTCATCCTGGCCTACGCTCAGCTCGGCTTTCTGGTAACTACCCGCTGTCCCCGCCGCGCCTCGCGGGCGGCTGGTTGTCAGCAAGGGCGGCCCGGGGTTGCGTTGCCCCTTGCCATGGCCGTGCACGAAGCCCGGCAGGGATCCTCTGGGTGCCCCAATGCCCGGCCTGCGCAGGGTGCTCATCCGCCGTGGGCCAGGCGGCGTCGGCCGGGGGCTCTGTCTGTGGCCTGTCCCTGTCACGGCAGATTCGTGGGCCGTTCCTCAGAGCTTGCACTTTCCAAGGCAGAGTAGCGAGTATTGGGGGTTGGGGGAACACTTTACTTTGCCACTGATCCCTTCTCATTATGTCTCCCATGCCCCCTTTGCAGCTCTTCTCCTCCTCCTCGGAGCCCTTCCGCAGTGTCGGCAGCAGCCTCCTGCTGCTCTTTGCCATGCTGCGGGGCAGTGCGAACCTCCGCTCCTGCCTGCCCGAGTCCTCGGGCCTCTACTACCTGTTCTGCACCAGCTATATCATCCTGGAGGTGTGGATCGTGCTGAGGCTGTTCACCGTGGTGCTTATCTACAGCTACCGGGAAATGCACTTCGAGCTGTACCGCCCCGCCTTCGAGCCCCAGGACTATGAGATGGTGGAGCTCTTTGTGCGCAGGCTGAAAATGTGGATGGGCTTCAGCAAAGCCAAGGAGGTGAGTGCAGCCCGTGAGGCTTTGTGGAGAAGGGGACTGGTAGCAGACATTTGCAGAGAATCAGTGTCCACCACCCTTAATGTTCCTTTGCCTCCGGCTGCTTCCCGCTGCTGTTCACCGTGAGGTTCCTCGGGCAGGCGATGGCTGGGGCAGCGGCTGTGCCTGGAGGCGCAAGAGCCGGGTTAGCGATGGGGCGTTGCAGGGGCACCTGCTGCCAGTTCTCAGTGCCGCAGCTCCCCGTGGTTTATCTGGGCTTTGGCCCACCAGGAAGGGCTGGGGGCAGCCCTGGGGCTGTTTGGAGCGGGGCACAGTGCCACAGCACGGCATTCCCACTTCCCAGCTCCTGGTATAACTCTGCCCCCCTCTTCTGTTCCAGTTCCGACATAAGGTGAGGTTTGAAGGGATGGAGCCGCTGCCATCCCGAGACTCCAGTGACTCCAAGTCCTTCCGGGGCCCCACTCCCAGCGCTGCCTCTGACAGCTCCAGGGCCTCCACCTCCTCGAGCCAGCTGGATGGGCTGAGCCTCGTGCTGAGCACCCGGGACAGCCTGGAAGTGGACGCTGACATCCAGCGCCTCCTTTCCCTCTTCGAGATGCTGCTCACCCAATTTGACCGCGTCAACCAGGTGACGGAGGACGTGTACCGCATCGAGCACCAGCTGGAGGGCTCTCGGAGCCGCCGCTCCAGGAGGAGGTACGGCCAGGTGTCCGAGGATGTCCTGAGCAGGTACTGCGCAGGCAGCACGGAGCAGGGGCCCTCACCAGAGATGTCCTGCGACACGGACCTGCAGCCGCCCCGGGACGCCGCATTGTGCCCCCGCTCTCCTGCGGCTCCCCCGGGCAGCAGGGGCTCTGTGCCTAGCCGGCTCCTTCGAGCTAGCAGAGGCATCAGCGCCGCAGCTTCTGTGCTGCCGCCACACAAACCCTACACCACCGGAGCTCCGGTGGTGAAGAAGAAACGGCCCCTCCGGGCCAAGAACAGGGTGCACCCTACCGTCAAGTAACAGGCGGCATGCTGGGCATCGCGGGAGCAATGCCCTCGGAGGGCAGAGAGCGCCTGGGAAGGGGTTTGCGAAGGGTGGGCTGTGCCTGCCGTGCAGACCTGGAGCCTCGGGAACCGCTGGTTCTGAAAGCTCCGGCCGTGCCTGCCGGGACGCGCGGGGCTGCTGGCACAGCTGCCGTCCTCCACGGCCTGCCCGTCCCCGCCAGATGTGCTGACGGGGGCTTTCTGGCACTAAGGGCTGCGGGGTGAAGGCTCAGCCTTTCCCTCAGGGACGGCTGGGGAGCGCTGTGCGNCCTCCACGGCCTGCCCGTCCCCGCCAGATGTGCTGACGGGGGCTTTCTGGCACTAAGGGCTGCGGGGTGAAGGCTCAGCCTTTCCCTCAGGGATGGCTGGGGAGCGCTGTGCGGGGTACAGTCAGCCCGCAGAAAAATCCCTGTTAGGGTAGGGCAGTATTAAAAAGTCATTTCTTTTGTTAAATGGCCCCATCCGCACGCAGGCCGCCTGTGGCGACTGTCACGAGGACACTTTACTGGGGACTGGCACAGGGTGACCGGTACAGCGCTCACCTCCCTTCCCCGCTGGCTGTGCCGGATGGAAAGGGGGAGAGGAGAGCCCCAGACCTCGAAGGTTTGAACTGAATCTTGGATTTTTGTCGACCAGACACACTGTGGAGGAAAGCTACAGGTTTCGAGAAGATATTTAACCCGTCTTTTTTTTTTTTTTAAGCATAAATATATATAGATATAGATAAATGCTATCTACACCCAGATCAGTTAATTTCCAGTATTGGCTACTTTTATCCTCCAGAAATTGGTACTATTATTTGTATTTAAAGAAACCCAATATTTAAAACAAACGACGTTGCAAGCTGCAGCGAGCTGCCAGCCCCGCTCCCCGGCCAGGCTCCGAGGGGACGACGAGCGGCAGCTCGGCCCGAAGGGTGTGGAGACCTGGGGCTGCTTTCAGCCCTCTCCGAGCGTGGGGTTGCCAACGTGCTGGCTTCGCTGCGGTCCCCCGCCAGTGCTGGGCCCCCCCCAGCACAGTGGCCCTCGGGGTGCGAGCGCTGCTGCCTGCTTGGCTTCTCTAATCCAAGGAATGTATTGACGTAAGTATATGTATTTTTTTGGTTTACTTGTTCGTGTGTACTGCCCAGCACTTTAAACAACGCTTTCCTCGGCTAACGATGACACATGCGATCTAACAAGAACGGGATAATATATCACAAAAGCAGTATTTTTTTTTTGTTTGTTTGTTTAAATCATAAATGGAAATGAGCAAGCGCTGATGAAGTGAACGCAGCCCGCGGCAGCCACGCTGGTACCTCCTGGCACCTTCTTCCCTACGCGAAGCACAAAGGCAGTGGGGGGAGGCGGGTGAAGCCCTAATGGAGCTTCTGTCGGGGTCCCTCTCGCCCTGGCCCCCCCGCAGCTCCCCGGGAGTCGCTGTGCGCTGGGCTACAGCTGGCCTGTGCTCGCTGTGCCCGGCCGGGGAGGGGCTGCGCCGCGGGGCACCCCCTGCTCGTGGCGTTGGGGGGTGCTGAGCAGCGGCCGAAGCCTCCCCAGGGCCTGCGTTCACTTCATCACCACCATTTCACGTTATGTATGTTGTAAGTAATTTATATGGTTTTTGGTTTGTTTGTGTGGGTTTTTTTCTTAAAATGTATATATTTTTGTATGTTTGCTATATTTTCATAGCATCGGTAACGTGTTTGAAACGTGTAGATAGGAGACAGAATACTATTGTCAGAGTTATTTAAAGGATGTATTAAGTGCTTCGTCCTGGGAATGTCCCGTGTATATAAAGTATTGGGTGTCTGTGTGCGTGTGGTGCGTGTGCTCCCCTCCCAGCCGGGGTTCGGCCGGGCTGGTTCTGGGNGCGCTTCTGCCGTGCTGTGTTAGATACTTTTGAAAGATGGTTTCATTGCAGCTGCCCACGTGCTTCCTCGGCTCCAGGCGCCTGCCCCCGTCCCGTACGGGTGACTGCAGGAGGACGCAGGGTGCTCTCGGTGAGGGCTTTGGGACTGGTGTAGGTTACCTTTTGAAAAACTCAGTTGATTGACAGGAAGGAAAGGTTGCAGAAGGAGGCGGGCAGGAGAAAACAAGTGTGCTGTAGCTTGAAGATCACTTAAAGTGAGGTGGGGGTGGTTGTTGAAAGAGCAGAGTGCACAGAGGGAAGTAGAGTGCAGAGAGGAGGAAACTAATACTAGTAACCACGAAACTTTCATACTGGGAAGGAACAGGCAGGTAGAAGAGGAGAGGACAGAGCAGTGCCCAGAGGTTGGCAGTGGGGGGCTCCAGCCCAGCAGCAGCTGGTGCCTGGAGCAGTAGACCCTGCAGAGCCCAGGGATGGGGCCCAGCGCTGGCTCCGGTGCTGGTGTTAGTAACCTTTGTGCGCAGTGAGGAAGTGATTTGTTACTCCTTTTACAAACAGCTCCAGCTTTCCCAGAACGCTTCTGTATCTAAGCTGGTTTTCAAGCCAGAGATTTAAAACTATTTGCTTTGTACTTCTTGGTTCCTTTTGCTTACCTGAGCAGCACGGGCACCATGCTCAACTCTGGTCGACGCCTGTGACTCTTTGTTGGCAACAGGTACCAGCGCTGGTGCAAGTGTCTGCAAGCCATGTCCTGAACCCGGAAGGCAGTAAACGGAGCAGCTGTGAGACAGACCGGGATAGCCGGGACCGGGCACTGCAGCTCCGATAACGGCGCTGGGCGTGTGCCTGCGCTCGCAGCCGGCTGCTAAGCTCATCGCCCCTCTGGTGCGGCCTCCCCGGGGCTAGCAAGGACGTAGTTATAAAGCAACATCAGATTTGGTGAGATAAGCACAGGCCCTTGGTGAAACTCAGGACCTTGGTTCTACTTCTGTCCCTTTAAGGCCCCCAAGGTTGGTGACGCTTTGGCCATGCCTCCAAAGGAAGGGCACTGGCACGGTAGTCCATTGCATAAACAGCAACTACTCGCAAGGACAAAAGCGAGTTGCTCAGCTTGTACCACCCCTGGGTAAGCGTGCAGGAATTTTTTGGGCCAGCAGAGATGGAAAAAGAAGGGCTACTGCAGGGAAGCACTTGCTGGCATGTGCTGCTGGCAGCGGGTCACCAGCTCTTACTCTCTTTTGGGGTCTTATGTGGGAGGTCGCCTAGATCTGCACCGGAACGGCCCCTTCTGACCACCAGCTCTGCACCTGGCTGCACCCGTGCATCCCTGTCCTGCGGCAGAGCAACAGGCATCGATCCAGCCGCCCCCCAGGGCACCACAGGCATGTTCAGTGAGTAAAATGAACCAAGCAGGTCTTGGATCCTAGAGAGCCAAAACGTTCCAGAACCACGGTTCGGTTCTGAGCCCGGCCCCAAGCTTGAGTACACTCATTTAAGAGGGGGTGAGTGCAGGAAGGAGACAGAGGCCGGAGGCAGGGGCAAGCAGGGCCCCAGCTGTCAGAACAGCCTGGGATCAGCTACCACGAGGCAAGCGGGAGGCATCACGGGGATGCTCCCCGCAGGGCAGTATCAGGAATTCTGTTCCCAAGTGCCTGTTTCTTACCAAGCCTGCTCTGCGTGCGTGTGAGTGTGACTTGATGCGTGTGACTTACCAAGTGCTTCTTCTAATCAAAGAGGAGCAGAACCAGGCTCAGACAACTGCCCTACTTCTTTCCTTGGCTAGAAGTACGGAGAGCAGCTCTGGAACCCCCAGTTGTTTCTTGAAAAGCCAAACCCCTCCCTGAGGGCCCAGGTGCACTGTGGGCACCGCTGACAGCGTTGAAGCGAGCGCCGTTCTCGCCCCAGCGCGTATTTGTACAAACTGTCGCAGCGCTCGGGCGGTTCCCTCACTCTCCCAGCTAAGGTAGCGCAGGGGCCTGCGCTGAGCTGCGGCCGGAGTTACCAGTCCTGCGGTTTCACCCTCGCCAGCACTAAATGGCACTTGCAGCCCTAGCCAATAACTCCTCCTGAATGTATATTTCTGTGTTTGTAGTCACCAAGAGATGGTTTCTTATTTATTGTCTTAAGTCTCACAAAGATGCAACAGTATCAAGCTGCTTAAATGAAAGACCCTATCCATTAGTTTAAAAGGGAGAGGGAGGGACTTCTTATATAAGTGCTTTTTTTAAAAAAAAAAAAAAAAACCAGACTGTTGTGACCAATCTGCCAACTGTTACTGCCTGGTCCGCGTTTCACTGCAAACTACACTATTGTATTTTGTAACTGTGGGGATGTTTCTTAAAAAAATGACAAGGTCAAATAAAAGATGACTGCTACGCCCCGGCTCTGGTGCTTTTATTCACCTCACCGCGACCAGCGAAAGCTCAGCAAAAGCCCAGGGGCAAAGTGGCACCAGCCAGAGCCGGCCCAAACACCCAGGAGGGCAAG
>VZSC01011099.1:243502-272786 GCA_013398225.1 Steatornis caripensis | reverse complement strand
CAGGCTGCCCAGAGAGGTTGTGGAGTCTCCTTCTCTGGAGAGATTCAAAACCCGCCTGGATGCATTCCTGTGCAACCTGCTCTAGGCTAACCTGCTTTAGCAGGGGGGTTGGACTAGATGATCTCTAGAGGTCCCTTCCAACCCCTACCATTCTATGATTCTATGATTACGATCATTTATGATCAAAAAAAGTAACGAGGCTTGAAAAACTAACTACGAGAACTTAAAAACAACAACGAAAAAAGAAGATCCTTGCCTACCTCGTTTGGCAACAAAAGGGGCTTGTTGTTTTCATCGCCGAAGAATGGGGAGTGGTACAACTGTAAAAACACAAAGCTAAGGGAGAGAAGGGGGAAAAAGTCCCGTTACCATAAAAATCAAGTCAATTTTGATCTGTCAAATGTAAGAACATTATGTAAAGAAGAAAAAGAGGAGCAATTAAAATGCTAACAGAGTATTATTGATCTCCTAGAGACACTTTAGGTGCCTGGACTACCTGCAGCTTGTAATAGACCCTTGTCATAGAAAACAATGGTTGCGTCAAACAGTGGCAGCTGCACAAATTCCCCGTTCAAAAGGCAATCTCTACGCAGAACGGAGGAGGAGGAATGCCCTCCTGCCTCACAGCTACGGGGGTTGGTTATTTCTAGGCTAGCAAATAAATGATTTTACAGACATTTGCATTTTACCTGCCCTCAAGAAGACAGTCTTCATAATGCAATTTTGGGCAACTACCAATATCTGAAGTTCAAAAAGCAACTATTATAACCCCTTCTTCTTAGTATTTTGCACATTGTATTTCTTGAATAGACTAGTAATTCATCCTGTTCACAGCAAGATAAACTCTAGGTGACCTGCATTCAAGCCACATGTGCATTTGGACCCCAAACTGAGAGAGATTAAGAACATGAGGAAACTATTTATCTATTTCTTTCAACATTTAACAGACCTGTTTCCAAAACCACAAAGTTAATTTGGTGGTAGTGGGTTCAACATGTCTGTATTAGCTCCTGAAAAAACAGGTAATTACTCTTTCTCTTTAATCAGATAGTGTTTTGTAGATCCCATAAAATAAGCAGACCACTTCGGACGAATCCGGCCACAGCCACAGCAATTCTGACCTCACCATTCCCAGCTTCGGATAAGCCCCTCCACCCACCTTGGGTTTATTCCGGGTACTTTCTCAGCATTGGAGGCTGCTGTTCTGCTCTTGAAGGCATCTCTCTCGATCCTTTTTCCCCTCCTTGATGGGGCTGAGTCAGAGATGGTGTATCCTCGGGGCCGGTGCCCAGAGGGGGAGCGAGGCGAGGTGACAGGACCGGTGCCATCCAACCCGCCTGACCCAGTCACTCTGGCGTCCTCCCCCTTGCCCAGCCAACTGCCCAGCCCTTCCCCTTCCAGGTTCCCGGACTGGGATTTTGATTTCACTTCTGTGCTCAGCCTCCTTGTTAGTTCTCTACCATTTGCATCTTTGAGGACCTCCTGCAGCGTCTGTAGCTCAGGGGAAGAACTCGACTTGCTGAGCGGCTGGGATGGCTGGAAGGAAAGCTCCTCCAGCGTTCGGCCGTCCTCTGACGGCAGGACTCTCCCGATGGGAATTCCACCCTCCACCAGGTCTTCCGACTTCAGAGACTTTTCGTCTTGGCTGGAGGTTGAAGAAGACTTAAAGAGGGAGAAGCAAAGCTGAATGGTTTTCCTGATACGCAAAAGAAAAGCCGACAACAGTAATGCTCAAGGCACCCCAACACCTCCCGTGGAAGGTGAGCAGAAAGGTGCCAAGTACTAAGCAACGCAGATCGAGGACCCTGCATAAAGCAGGTATTTACTGCTCCTGCTCTGCACGCAGCCCCTCACAAGCCATTCAATCTCTCAGTCATGACTGCACGTGCATTTTGGTATCACTAGTGAGCTCCTTCAGAGGGTGCCAAGGGGAACTCAGCTGAGCACAGACAATTCTCCTGGGTGCCTAAGCACGGGGCTGTAACACAGGACAGAAGTGGTTAACCTGTTTCCTCTTACCCTGCTGTAAGACTCCTGGGGTTTACCAAACCTTTCCTCGCTCAGGACTTGTTCAGAACACGAAGTCTCAATGTCCTCACTCTCTGGAGACTCAGCCGGGGACTCGGTTTCCTTCAGCTCCGTTTCCGACGGGCTCCCTTCCTCCAGCACCACCGCTGATTCTATCGAGACACAAGGCAGGAGAACTGAAGTCTGTAGAGAGGCGCAGACCGGCAGGCCCCCGTCCTCTCCTCTGAAGTACCAGCCTTTTCCCTACGGGATTTCAATGGAAGGCCATATTGAATGAGTGCTCTGGTTCTTTGATTTCTTGTCATGTCAGACTTGCTCCCGGTCCCCCTTTTGTATAAAGTAACTGATCACCTTACCCTCACAGCAAAGGGCTGCGTCTGCTTTGGTCAAAATAAGTGCAGGTGTTTCCAATTGTTAACTGATGAACAAGCAGGGGACAGAATGAGGAAATGGGACCTTGCACATCAATGCTCAGTTATCAGGACAGACAGGAACTACAGAGATGTAAGAAAGTACACGACCAGCGTTAAAAGTTCATCATTATCCAGATAATGGAGACATCAGTTCTATGCGAGTGTGCAAAACAGTAAGTTTTCTTGTACTGAAATGCAATGCTCCTGAGCCTTGTAGTGGCCTAGAAGGAGAAAAGAAGTTTTACTAGGAGCCATTTACTTGTGCTTTGGCAGCTTTCCTAGTATGTCTCAGTAGAAGCAAAACAGTTCAGCCCTGGACGTATGAAAGGACAAGAGAGCAAGAGTAATACATGCACTGCAGCAATACTGGGAAACCTGCACGTGGCATCCGATCAGGCAAATGGTTAATGAAACCACACTGACAAGAAAGCTCCTTGGAAGCCCTGCCTACGGTGGAGGAGGTTATCAGGGCATTTAACCTTGTCTCTACTCCAGGCAGCGACCCTGACACAGGGATGAGTCTGACCAAAGGCTCCTCTTGGCCTTGCTTTTTTGTCCTGAGGAAAAGGCTGGAGAACAGGAGGCTTCCCATTATGCACACAAGGGACTGGAAGACCAATCTGAAAGGCCAAGATTTGTTTTCCAAAGTAAAATTAAAAAAAATTAGCACACACAAAACCCAAAGAAAATCAGCAAAATTAAAAAATAAATTAAAAAAAATTCACTAAAGCAGCTTTTCCTGGATTGATTTCAGCTCACAGGATCAAAGTTATTTCAAAGAAGCAATTAAGAGTTAGCATTGCACACACACACCCCTTCTAAAAAGAAACCAAAATAAAACAAAAAACCCAGAACAACGTGCTGATCTGGTTAGCTGTCCAAGCCAGAACACACCTGCATGTATCCAGTGTTTCCAAGCCCCGCAAGCTCTTACACCACTGCCGAGATTGCTGGTGTTTTAAAATAATGCGAGCATTCACTAATTATGCTTTAGGTGGGGACAGAATAATACAAGCAGAGAGGAGAAGTACAGAAAAATATTTTACCGCAGCATCTTTGTGTTGCTTTAAGAGGACTACATCAGCAACAACCAGCAGTTAAGAACACCCTGCTGCTTGCAGAGAATTTTCCAGTGAAGGAAAGGAGGCAGAAAGACATTTCAACCGCCTAATTAAAATCACAAAGCACCGCAGATTATCAAAGCAACGCTGGTGTTGTGCTCGTAAGGTATGCAATTTGATCTCCATTTAATTATGAAGTCAATCTTACTAAGCGAAGAAAGATTCTACGCTACTGCAGAGCCTCCAAAAAGCTAGAATTGAGCAGGTTTTCCCCTGGAAATACATTTCTTCTATTTTTATTTAAAAGAAAACTTTTAACCAGCATCCGCTCTAAGGTCAAACTTTATGTATATATAATCAGATATACATATCAGCTCCTTTTATCTTCTCTGTGTCCGATTCTGACAGGCTCCTGTGGGCTGAGCAGCATCGGACTTCATTTCAGGGTAGCTTCTCCGGTAGCACGCTGTGCTATTCGCAGAAGCGGGAGCTTTTACATTTAGCAGAACACAAAGCCAATTGTAAAATGAAGCTGAAAATAAATAATTCAATTAATCAAGCCACTCAGACGTTTGGACAGGTCATTTAACACTGCGCCTCATGACTCACAATCCACCCCAGCTAAAACAAAACTTGCTTTAAGGAATTGTCTGCGCTTGCAAATGTTGGATCTGGCTTGGACTTCTTCATGCTAGTCAAGATCCCATTTGTTGAGAGTAATGAAACTGGGTACAGACAGGAGACATGGAAGGGGAAAATGAAGTATGAGGGATACATTTTCTATGAATCAGAGGTGTTCTTCTATGGTAATACTTTTTTTTTTTTTCCTTAAAGATATATAAATATACCTGCCCAGGATATGCTCCTGTGCAACTTCCCTTGACAACTGGACTGGTACATGGAAGAGAAAGAAGCCACTGCAAAGGGAAATCAAGTGAGCAGCTACATCAAAAGGAAGGAGAGACTATATGAAAAAAAAAATTAAAAAGCACAGAGTTTAAAACGTAACCAAGAGCCTAGTTTAAAATAAATAAATAAATAAATAAAAACAAAGGAAAGAACAAGCTGGGATAAGCTCACCAGATGCCAAAGGGATACTTTAAGGGTACAAGGTCTCAACATGGATAAGGAGGCATAAACACATTCAAACAATGCAGACTCGAACTGCTCTCTTTGAAGAATGCATCTTTGTGAGTTTTTGAAACAGAAAATCCCTCAGTGATACCCTAGCACGTGCAGGAAACCAGCCTGAGCTTTCCCTAAGCTACACGCTTTTGGCAAAAGATCATTTTTAAACCCACGGCAGAGTCTGAAGAGTAGCAATATGGGTAAAGATTCACAGGGATTTAACCTCTAAAGAGGAAAAACAACATGCATACAACAGTCTGACAGCAAAACTTCTTCAAAACATTCATTTGCCAGTCAGCTCCGGCAAGCCTGCTCTAGAGGTCGTCTTAACAAGGATGCAGCCAAAATGATTTTCTCAGACAGCCACAGGAGTGGCATTCAGGTGGGCGCTTCCTTCAACTCATCACAAGTACACCCCACAAATTCGTAGGAGTCAATAAAGGTGTTCGTGGATAAGAATTTTAATTTTTTTTAAAGGCGATAATTTGATTTTGACTCTCATTTTGTGTTTACACATTCTGAAATCCTAAAATCACATCCTGCCCTCTTTAAAACCAACCTGAAGACTAGCATTTTACCAGCTTTCCAACCAATCCATACCATTGATGCCACCTCCCCAGAAAAGCCTTGCCTGCTGTTACCACTGCTCAGCTTTGACAGCGCTAGCGGTGCCGAGAGCCTCGATGTTAATGCTGTTGTTAAGATCTCTGAGCGAGGGTTACGTAAAGCTTTAAAAACCTCAGCTGTTGGTCAACACCAACCTCCGAACACGAACGGCGCCTGCGGAAGTGAACTGGCACCGAAGTAAACACAGTGAAAAGCCGTGGCCGCTATGTTAAAATAGAGCCATCAAAAGAAACTCAGGTGATTCGACTGCACCAGTCTGACGGCCAAACAGTCTTTTTAAGAGGTGAATAAATCTGCAGCCAACAGGATTTGCATTCTGCTATCTCATGGTGTAAAAGACAGCGGCAGCTAACTGGCCCTGGCCAGCAAGGCTGGGAAGCGGCCGCTCTCCCAGGAGCCTAGTGCTCTTAGCGCCCAACACAAACGCCCACGCTGAAGACAAATGGAAATGGAAACGCTGCATGGGAGGCTCCATCCACACGTGGGACGCCCAGATCAGCACCAAACAAGCAAAAGAGGGAAAAGATCCACGACTTTGTTCGCGTCCATTTGGGAAACAGCATGAAATGCATCACTCCTCCAAAGAAGCTCCATTACTCCTCTCTTACTTTTCTTTAAGGAAAAGAAAGAAGTACTTTTTGAATGGAACATCAGAAGCGAGGAGGAAGGGAATTTTTCACTGAGAATTTCTACGGTCAAGAACCAATTCCCCTTCTCATTGCAATGTTATTCCTCATGCTACCACCTCTACTGTTCTAGAAGACCTGCAGTAACTTCAACAGACTTTAAACAGGCTAGTGACAGCTATGCTGGACACGCTACTGGCTTGACATCTCTCACCTGTGTTGGAACGCTGGAGAAGCGATGGCTTGGCTGTCCCAGTGGCCAAGGTGGAGGAGGGGACAGAGAGGGATTTATATAGAGCTGTTTCTCGGTGTTCTTTAAAACGCTCTGCAGCCATGAGTGCATTAGAGAGCTCTTGCAGGGGCATATTGTTAATATCTGAAGAAAATGGGCTGAGCGGGTTCTCCAGACTCATGAGCCAGCTTGTGTTACCTGGTAAGAGAAAATTAGGGAAGAGTATTAAGTACACCGAACTCCAGAAAGTTTACAATTCACATCAAAAAAAGCACAAATTGTTCCGGATTTTGCAAGTTAAAGTCAAAACAGACCAAGTTCTCGGTTCCCCTGACATTTGGCAGAATCGCTTGATTAATTTCCTACTCTCAGGAAGCAGCTCCCAGGGCTCTGCAGTTCCCCCCCAAGCTCTTCAGAAACCATCTTTGGTAACTCATTACTGCAGCAGATTCCCAAAAGGCATCCAAAACACTCAGGTATTTTAATTACCGATAACGGGTCAGTTATTTTCTCATGAAGCAGCTTTCAGCTGAAATAGTCAATTCCCTGTTAATGTTGTCTAACATACCTGTATTCAAAAATTTTGACCTTGAAAATGTAATTACTCCTTCCCTAACAGCAGACAGAACCGTACAGCTGCTCTGGCCATAAGCCTCATTCGGCTTGAATCTAGCATGGGAAGCTAAAACAGAGCACAGACAGATGTTCAAGAAAGACCAGAGAGCAGTGTAAAAATGGGAAATGCTAAGTAGGGTTGATGTTATCCGGCTCTATTTCCGTAACAGTACTTAACAGACAAATTTAAGTCCTTGCTTCAATCTTTTCACAGGTCTTTTGTAGATTTAAAACACTAAAGAGTAATTTCAAAGAATAAAGTATCAGATGTAGTGGTTTCAAGAGGCGGTAAGCAACAAAGAGATCCATTTGCAACTAAATATGGGTTTTTCATCCAGGCTCCGGTTTCTTAGCAAGTCAAAAGAGCTCGTTCCACACTCGGGTAAAGATACCTGTGGGTCTGCGCACTAGGATTTCTGCCCATCCCTGTGTCAGCAGTGGGACATATGCAGCTAAGTTTGCTTTTTCTTTCTGCAGAGGTGCCTGTGGAGCAGGATTAGTCTTCTCTGATCGAGATGCAGGAGCAGGAGGACTCTGCGTCCCTTGGGAAGCCGAGCCACTGGGGAAATGGGAGGCTGTGCTGTCCAAGGCACCAACACGTAAGGCATGACCACCTAGCAAGACAGACAAAACAGAAGGGAGAGCCATGCTTAGTTAGCACTAAAAATATCTCAGAAGTAGTAAGTCTTTTGAGCTCCCCTAGCAGCTGTGCTCAAACTGTTGGAAGCCTAAGAGAACTTTACCTCAAATGCGTTTCTTACAAGCCGTGAGGTTAGATAAACAAAGGGGATTCTCACTGCAAGCGCTCACCGCTTAAACAATCACCAAAGCTTTCCTGCAAGGAGAGGCAGGCGGGAGGACCACCACCACTCCTGAGGCCAACAGCTGCTGCTACCTGCTCACTATTAAATACCAGACAGGTCCAGATTCTCAAATTGGTTTAGACACAGGTCTCTTCAGTAGGCACTCGAACACATAAGCCTGCAACACGGACCCAGAAATGGCAGTAAGACTCCAGGACAGGAATTTACCAGACATGGATCGGACTCTGCTGCGAGAGCTTCTGCAAACCTGCTGCCCAGCTTGAGATTCCAGTTTTGCTGGAGCTTCTTTTGTTTGTCTCACTTGCAAAACAGGGTCTGAGCTGTGGAAATAAAAACCAAAGAGATATTGATGATATTGAGGGAGGAAACAGTCAGACTGGACAACTAAGACATTCCTCTTCTGCTAAGTAGAAAACCTAAAAAGATGCACTGTAACAGTGGTTTAAGTGACTTTGTTAGGTGGAAATTTCTAGAAACGGGAGCAAAATTTACCTTGATTCTGTGCTGTTTTGGAGCTCTCCGGAGTCTAGGCCAAGCAGGGACCTTGTCCCTGTTCCAACGCTTGTAGTGATGGTCACCAGCTTGTTACCGACCAGCCACGTCTTTGTCCTTCCTCCAGCCAACAGAAACTCACCCACAGGAGACCTAGAAACGCACTTGTGATGAACGCAGCTCTAAGGCTGCACAGCACAGAGCCTACACTGGTGGGTTTTCACATAGCTGCGTAGGAGCTACTGCCCGCTTTCCTGCTTTATGCAGCGTTGTTAACATGCCCCGTGGTCATCAACATACCCATCAGGATAAGGGATGAGCTGAATTCAGTATCAGCTGACAGCAGTACTACCGGACAGCAGTATCACAGAGCAGAAAGGAACAGAGCCTTGCCTGAGCTACGCGTCTTCTCCTGGGAAGGGCTAACAAGAAAAGTAAATGCCCTCCATTGGAAGGCAGCCGGCACGACACTCAGTTCTGTAACAAAGAGTGTGACTATCCAGCAAGGACACCGAGCACAGCACTGCTCACAGACAGCACACCTTCCAGACATCTCCTTCTGCGCAGCTCAAGGCTGAGCAAAGGCTGGTTGACTCCAACGGACGTCTCTCATCTAACCTCGTACGTAGCTAAGCCAGATTTTATTTGCAAGGAATGGCTTCAGAGCCCTGGCCTGCCTGAATCTCAAGTGTGTCACGGTAATTTTCCACAAATAAAGTGAAATATGAACCTCAAACAAAAACATCTCTCCCGTGGTCACCGACTGACCCCTACCTCTTAGGCACCGCAGTGAAGTTTGAAAAGACGTATCGAGCCATCATATCCAGACAGGTCTCGGTGAGTTCCAGGTGGAGATTTTTTAAGTTGTCGTCAGCCTGAGCCATTGAATTTTCATCTGCAGAGCCCAGGCTCGAACTAGTGATGGACGTCTGTATCCGACTAGAAAAGAATATTTCCAACTGACAGATCACATTGCAAAACACTTGTCCCCATCACCCGAAAGACAGCATGATGCAGAACAACCTGCGACACATGCACGTGCCAGATCAGAGGGGTGGCCAGACATTAAACCCAGGACGTAATCAAAATATTTTCTGGATCAGCCTCCTGTCATGCTTTGCAGGTTGTCAATGCAGAAAGCACATTTTATCTTGAGAGACTGAGAAACATTTAAAAGTCTGTCAACTGACTAGGTCAGGCCAGTGCTCTCTGATGTCGGGTGGCCCAGGGGCAAGTGCACCAAGCAAATAGTGAGAGCCAGCACCATGCTTTGGGTTCGCTAATCTATAGCGAGGGCAAGCATCCCGTGACCTGCGCAGTTTCCCAGGCAACACGTTGCCCATGAGCCATAAATCGGGGCACTCTAGACTTCACTTTATAATCCTGTGGTTTGCTTTTTTCTCTGTTGCATCCCTTTCACACATTCTTTTTTTTTCCTCCAAATCCAATAGTTACGTAAAACCTAATTTAACTTGAAATAGAAAAAGAAAACTGCACTCTGAACAGGAAATTGGCACAAGAACAGAGAGCAACTCTGCCTTCAAACCACCCAAGTTAGCAATGCAATTCAAAACAACTGCAGTGACAGGCTAGATTGCAGTATTTTATAAAGACGACTCCTTATGCCATCATAAAACAAACTAGGCTGAGGTACAGCCAAATTTTTTATGACGTGGCAACTTCTTTGGCACCATTAAGGGTAATTATCTGAACTTTTAGTTGCTACTATTTACATATAAATACAAGAGAAGAAAATCACCTAATAGATTAACGGGGACATGAGAGAATGAAGGGCCAGAATTGTATTCGTAGTTCCGTCACTTCAGTGTCTTTCCCCCAACTACCATACAGGTATAGTCAAACACAAAACCACAGAAAATAAAGATCCACCGACAGCAATCCTCACAGACTGAGGCACAACTCTTCAGGTTCACATTTTAAACCAACGTGTTATATTCAGCAGTTTAATACTCAAGGGACGTGATCCAGAAATACATTTTTAAAACTAGCAGAAATGTGTCTTTCATATGAACAAATCACTGCAATCAGAACTTGTTTTCTTTAGCCGTGAAAGCAATAGCTTTGTATGGGCTGAGCATACATTTCACTGCTCTACGGAAAGACAAATTAAGGTTTTTGCGGTGTCATACTTCAGACCAGAATACTTCCATCAGCTCCCTTTGCCTCAAAGAACAAATCCCAAACGGACACCAGAACTATTCCTTGCAGTTTGGGAGGAGGGCCTGTACCTAAGTTTGCAGAGAGAGTATCAAAAGCCTCTCCTGGGGCAAGGCACCGCTGAGAAGGCTGAAGTTTTAGTGACTTTTAACCAGGACTCACTTGCACAGAATGCCACCTTTTTCTTTTTTTTTCTTTTTTTGTGTGTGTTTTTTGTTTGTTTTTTCCCCCCTTCACCACCATCACTTTGAAACTAGAAATTTTTGTTGCTGAAGCATCAGAGAATAGGGCAAAGTAACCACAAGCAACACAGGGGGTGATGCGACAACCCGACAGCCGGTGTTGGGAAGCCATGGGATATCCATGAGACCTTCCCAAAACCTCTGACCGTGGCTAAGGCCAGTTTTTTATTGCGTAACAAAGTCATGCAAACATCCCACATGCAAATCCACCCTGCTTCCACCCACCCTTGCAGTAAAATCTCCAAGTGCTGAGTTGCTCTTGGATTCGCCCCATTTAAAGTGCCTCTACCTGCGGACCACATGTTCAGACACACTGATGCTGCGGGATCGGAAGGCATCAACTGCAGAGGATTCTTTCAGCTCTTTCACTGGAGGAGAGTTATTCAAGCCTTGCTTTGCATTTTTGGCTAGTCTTAAACTACTAGGTGGAGAAGCACCAAGCCCCAAAAGAGGTCACAGGAAGGGAGGAAATCATTGTAGGGATGTAGGTTGAAAGGTCACAGGTCACAGGGTCAATATTGGGGGATCCCGGAGGGTGATGTAAAATGAAACAAATGCCAAAAAAAGGAAAACAAAAATTAAAACGTACAAACAAGCAGAGCTGAAAGCATTAAAAAGACAAACCACATTTTGAAAACAAGATTTTAAACGTGCTACAAAACAAATGAAATTAGTACAAGTTAAAACAAAAAACTGATCGAAATGACAGTTGGAATACTGCGCTGTTAAACAAAGGCAAGAGCATCTGAATGCCGATTTGGCACAAACTTCTCAAGTCTGAGACGTTTTGTGCCGTTCAGCCACCTCTTGCGTTGCCCCAACTCACCGCTTCAGCACGGCTAAAAACCTGGCTGCTTCCAGAGACCAGATCCTAAAATGCTTTGCCAATACCAGCTAGCAGCACGTTTTTCTAAGGGACACAGGAATATCTCAGCCACCTCTACCCGTTAGGCTTGGCCCAAATCCGAGCCTCTACCCTGAATCACAAAAACACACAGGGTCAGGCAGAGGTGCCCCTTCACTCAGCTCGAGGCACCCGGGCAGACCCAGCCCGTCTCTACGAGACTGATCCTCCTCACACTGCACGGACGGAAAGGCAAGACGACAAACATCCTCCTGGCTGTCGCTGACTGCGTGATGCTTTTCTGTCACACAAGCTATCTTATTTCAGGTGACTTGACTTTCAACTGGAGCAGAAAGGAAGATTAAGCCTTTACACTGTCAGGTGCCAACCACACGTGGGAGACGACGGCAATTAACACCTAAGAGGCACTGTAATTAGTCACAGCGGAGATGCATGCCTGGCTCAGTACTAATTTGGACATAACAGTTGGTCCAGCAGTTCACAACCCCATATGTAAGATGCAGATTCTCATTTAACCCTTCTGGCTCTTTCTAAACATGATTTATTCGCTATCCTCCCTTCAGCGAATTATTACATTTCAGACAGCCACCTGGAGGGATCAGAATTTAACTGTCCTTCTCCCAACAACCTCTGACAGATCACTTTTGGCCACAACTGGAGGTGCAACTGCAGAGAGCACAGGCTCATGCTCCGAGATAACCACCTACACCAGTATCATGCCACTCAGCAACCTCGGTAACCGTTGGAATCCCTTGCGACACCCACCACCTCGGCTAGGACACAGAAACGCTTATTCTTTGGGCTTAAGGAGTGGAAACCAAGCACACTAGCTTCTCGAGCAAGCAAACAGATATCTGCTCGAAGCTATTTCCTCTCTCACTTGGCCAGAATCCAAGCTCAGACAGACTCAGAGGCAGTGGCATCCTGCCATTCTGGTGTTTCAGTTGCTGCCTGAGCACAGCCCATACTCCTCAGCAGAGATTTCTGTGCAAAGTGAGCCAGCAGCGTTAGCAAAAGCCTTTAGATACAGTAGTATTCCAACCCAGTAGAATTTAACAGGTTTTTGGAAAAAAGATTAGTTGAAATTCTAATTTGAGAGACGAGTGTCAAAAGGCTTCTCTTCCAAGCTTCTGAATGAAAGAGGAGGAGATGGGAGAGATGAAACACAAAACAGGGTTTACAGCTACAGCGTTAGGGCAGGGATGGTGTTTCTTCATTGCAAGATACTCATCGAGCCTTGCAGTTAAAGTAGAGGCACTTTCCCCAGGGTTCAAACGCCACTGTATGCTTACTGCACATTAACACTGAAGCAAGTTAAGTGAACCAATTTAGGTAAGCCCTGCAGGTAAAAGGACGTTAGAGGAACCCTGAATGCTCTCCAAGGAGTATTTACTATCCCGGGAAACGTTACTTTGAAAGACTGCTGGCAAGATATGTTCTGACTTCTAAAGATATTGGGCTTTGCTTAGCTGACATAATGGCCTTGAGATTCAAAAAAAGGGTCAGGACATCTAGATGGGAGAAGGCAGCTGTCTGCCATCCGGTACACGGACTTGACAGATCACGCTACGGAAAAACACAGCATTGGCTCCCTCAATGTATACCAGTTGCTCATCACAACAATTTATCTGGCAATCATTTAAATAGTCGTTATAGATCAATTATCAAAAGGAGTTAACACCATCGGTACGAACATGGTATCCTATTGCTTCTGGTATTAACCTTCTCTGTTACTTCTCGTAGCACTGTACTGGCACACATCAACCTGAAAGAACTGTTCATTTTCAAAAGTTAACAACAACAAGCCCCACACCTTACTGCAAAGGCTTACAGAACAGCCAGTGATGCCCCCATTTGTACTATGAAACTGTCAGCTTGGTTTGGTTCCAGCTTCTTACCAACCTAAGTTTGTCTTTTACCAATCCCCTGACCTAAAGAGGTTTACTTGGCTTGCTTAAATGCACTGTCAGATTTTGGATAACTAGACCCAGCCTCCTTCAGAAAAACACAGGGAAGGGTGTGAGCACTAGAACTTGGAACACAAGAGTCACTGGAGTCAAAGACAATTTACCTTTTTGGCCTTTCATTCAGGCTTGTACTGCGAGCCCTGAAACTGTCCTTCTCAGGCGTGTCATCAAAGGAAAGGAGGACATTCGAGCGTAAACCCTGCCGATTGAGACAAACAGACAACGGTTCGGATGGCTCGGACGTGCAGCTGAAAGACTGCAATCGTGGGCCAACGCACAAGAACTCGCAGTGAGTTTTGAAAAAAGGCGTTGATGAGAAAAGCAGATTTTTTTCTAGCTTCAAGCAGAACCTTTAAACTTCTCAAACCAGTTTTTAAGTCATCATTTTTATTACGTACTGTTTGATTGAGTAGCATCCGTTACCTTCGTAATATAGGGGACAAAGTCCTTTCGGAAGGGAAGGCGACACCGAATGAACCACATGGCTATCACGTGATGGGCCAGGCAAACGATGTACTGGTTAAACCTAAAACAGCACAAAGATCTCCAGAGAGTTTAATGCTGCATTATGATGCCATCCCGTAACCAAAGAGAAGGACTTTTCAATCTGAGGAACAGGACTGGTCCTTTACCTACTGTAAGTATAAAGAAAAGAAACCTCCAAAGTTCCGTTCAAGAAAAGCAGATATTTTTACGCAAGGTGAATATGTCCCTTCTTCAGAAAAAGTCTGCAGATACCAGAATGAGCAGCATCCTATAAATAACCTTGACCCAAGCACTGCAAAAAACCCACGTCTCATTCTCTTGATTCTACAGATGAGGAAGAAGCACATTTGCTATGAACTTACTTGGAAGGGTTTGTGTACGGTAGGGAGATGGCGAACACGCTCGCATACTGCTCCGCTGCAAAGTTCCGGTAGAGGTGAGGCAGCCTTGCTAGAGCTAGAACAGTTCAAGAAGAAAACCAACACAGGTGAGGTCTGAGTGCAAACTATTCAAGCTCACAACTCAGTTTAATTTTAATTGCTTTGCTTCTAAATCATTAGCTGACGCGGAAGTTTACATCACGGTATAATTTCATGCTATTTAAGTTATAAGCAGCAAGGTGGAGAAAGCCGCTTTGTATTTCCCCATCACTGTATAGCGGCACTCACAGAGCATGTCTCTCTCTTCAGTGTGTGCAAGCGCTTTACATAGAAAAACAGTAACAAGAGATGATCAAACATTTCTATGTTGAGGGTGGTGCAAGGGCATCACCAAAAATCAAGAAACCCTTACAGCGCATTCCATTTGACTAACGCAAAATCAAAATATTCAGTGCAAACAATACGTTTACAACTACAGAAGATCAAAAGTTGACAAACATTACAACTTACTTGAAAGAAATTCTAAGAGAGGGATTGCCATATTGGCTGTAGCGGAAATGTGGGTTAATTTGACTATTAAGACAGGAAGTGCCTTTATGATGATGTCGGGCATCTCGACACTACAGACAGAGAGTGCCACAACGCACTGGTTTGCACAGCGATAAATAAGACCGTGTTCCAGGCAATACACTATTTCACGCTAGAAGAGTAAAAAAGAAAAGAGTCATAATACAGGGAAAGAGCAAACCTCTGACGTAGCATCTCCTGACTTCAGTTAGCATTTCCAAATGGCTCGCGAGGTATCACTACTGCAAGGCCCGTGTGACACACGTGGGTTCTTACCCAAAATGCACTAACACAGAACCCTAAATAAAGGCGAGCGTATTCTAGGCCAAAATCTTTAGATGGGACTTCAAGCAAGCAGACATTTTAGAAATTATTATTTAAGTTTCTGAGTAAACAGGAATTTTATGTTTATCAAGGTCTTCCAGCAAAGGGTAGAGTCACTCAGCGACTCGCAACGGGGGACAGGTACGGACGGAGAACAGTGAAATCCAACTGACCGGACAGTTACTGCTGCACCAAGTTAGCAAAGCAATTTTTCATCCCTGGCCCCATCCCAAATACAGCAGATGCAGCTTTTTATAACAGAAAAGGGCAGTGTTACCTAGAACTTAAGTCTCCTAATCAGCTAGTATGAGAAAAGGCTCCACTACAGAGGCTCAGGCCCCGTCCCCTCTACCACCCTCTTGCTTTCCCCATACCTGTTTAGCTTTGTCCAGGTAGTTGTGATAAGATATTAACGCCGTCAGTACTGGAACTACAGCCAGGTGCAAATCAGTGCGAGAAAAGCCTTCTGGGGTACCATGGAGCCTGTCGGTAGTCTTTTTGTCTGTGAGCTGATACATCACACAGTAGGTTAGAACACCTCACACTAAAAATACTCTCTAAAAGACAGTAGACAGGCACTGCCCATAGCTCCCTTTTCACGTGTATACATACATACATACATAAAGAAAGAACACTCATTATTACCTACTTCTGCACCTAAAACAACCCTCACAAGAAGGGAAGGTGAGTGAAGATTGACAATCAGCATGCTCATCTTCAAAATATTAGACGGAAGGCAAAAAAACCACCAAACTCCCCACCCTTCCCCGCAACCAACTCTCAAGCAAACTAAGGATGGTGAATACATCAGTAGGGTGCACGGCATTACCATGTAGCTCAGTGCAGAGGCCAGGAGGTCTATGTTACAAGGAGACGTTAAAAATAGCACTTTATAGCGGAGGGATTCAGGTAATTTGTTGAGGACCAACTTTAACACCTTCCAGTCTGTCTCCTGGAAAGAAAGAAAAAGTTAAGGTGGAAAATTTTTGTGCAATTTCAGCTCAGTTTGAAAGTCAGACCAACCAAGTTTTGGACAGCATGCCATTTCTCAGGCAGATGTATGTCTTACCATGGGAGCTACATAAAAAGAAGTGGCATTTAGCTCTCCCAAGTGCCTTCCTGTCTGTCATCCAGCTCTAGGCGCAATATTGGCACTGCAAACTGGAAGACAACTTGCATCCAGATCCCACTGAGCTCAAAAAGACAGAGCCATAATTCAATTCTCCTAACCACTAGTACAAATTAAATTCCAGAGCAAGACAGCCCCTCAGCACATAACTATTTCCAACGCAACACTAATGAACAATTTATATTCACAGTTTATTAGCGTGTGAAACATTTATCAATTCTCAAAATACTTCAAAAGCTTGCAGTAGGAGGGTTTCTTTTAGTTTCAAACACCCTTTCAGAAACCTGATCTTTAACATTTAACGCATTCTTTGCGCTTGTCTGCTCTGAAGCAGGGTGAAATGAAAGCCCTGCTTAGTTTCTTAAGAGCTGAACTGGTGCTCCCACTGGTGGCTGTAATGCTGCACAATGACACACAGATTCTGCCCCAGAAGAAGGATTTACGTATTGCTCTTCAGACGTTATTTAGATACTCTGGGATAGAATTCTCTAGCCAGCTGGTTTAAGTTGGCATATTTCACGTGAAGGTGACAACTGTCAGTAAGAGCATACGTACTTGCTTCAAACACTGCAGAAGGACACCAAAGACCATCGAGTATGGCAGGTGCCCTACGCGAACGGTGGTGTTCTGGGAAGGCACGCTGGGACTTCCCGAAGGCGGAGAGAGCGTACCAGCAGGCTTTTTCTCACAAGTTCTCTTCTCTGCTTCTCTACAACACGGAAAGGGAGAAAAATAAATGTCGTGTAAAATAAAGATCAGAACAGCCTATTCACGCGAGCTACAGCGCTACCCAGCAGATCAGTAGCCAGATTAATGACCAAACAACAATATAAATTGCATTTGCAGTTAAAAAGACACACGACTGCCCAGTGGACGGACAGCAATGAGTCAGTTTGGTCAGGTTAAGGATTCTTCTATCCAGGCGCCCAGCAAATTTAGAAAGATATCTTTTGGGGCGTGTTACACAAAGAACTTCAGACCAAGCTATAAGACTAAAAATAGCCAGATCTGTACAAACCATTGAATCAAACCTCAACGTGACAACTGGTTTCAGGCAAGAAACTGTAATTATTTTTGTGAGGTTTTGTGAGCAGCAACAGAAATTTCATGCCCGAGACTGACAGCTCTGTAGGTAAGTGATTTGTAAGAACAATGCACTGATGAGTTATGACTCGAGACAATCCTAGGCTGTAACTGTAGACTCGTCTAGCAGCTGATTCATCAGGATTTGGAAGATTTAGAAAAACTACAGATTGCTACTGATGGACCATTAAGC
This sequence comes from Steatornis caripensis, assembly GCA_013398225.1. Taxonomy (NCBI): domain Eukaryota; kingdom Metazoa; phylum Chordata; class Aves; order Caprimulgiformes; family Steatornithidae; genus Steatornis; species Steatornis caripensis. Next base: position 255,326 of record VZSC01011099.1, on the reverse strand, counting down.
TCGTGCAAAAACACCACACAGTTTGGGAAACAGCTTTTGCTTAACGCAGTAAGAAACCTACACAAAATCACACAGACAGTAAGGGCTGAACCTCACTGCTCCATCCTTGTTGGAAAGGCCAAGACGGTGCAGGGAGTCAGCTCGAAGCATCAGCAGGAAATCAAATACCTGTAGCAGAGAAGATGCTGGAATAACTCAAAACCCAAGCCAGTGGAATACTCTCCCACTTCCCCATGTGATGCTTTTGCAAGTACAAAGGGATTTTTAATAGACGCTGTGGCTCATTCTGCAGGAGGCATCACTTCTGGTGTTACAGCACATACACATACTTCTACTAGCCAAGAAACATTTGATTCTACTTCTGGCAAGCTCTAGAGCACACACTCCCCACCTGCCACCCACGAATTCCAAAGACAGCATGCAGCTCTCGACCTGAAAGCACAGGTTACCGCTCATACCTGCAATCTGATGCTGCTAGCAACAGCAAGGCTGTAGGCATATATATAATGGCGTTGGATGTGGTGAATCAGCATCTCGTACACCCGCATCGCGTGGCTGGAGGGTAAGCTGTAGAGCTTTGTCTAGAGAGGAACAGAAGCACATACCAAAAGGCAGACTGACACTTGTTATTCAGAACTGTGTATCTGCGCTGAGAATTCAAGAAAAACACAGCAAAAATTCGCTCCTGAAAGCAAGATGAACAGATGGCTCCGGACAGAACCGCTGCAAAGACTCCAGAGCAACTCTGCCTGGTTCCAGAAGGGCACTGGCTGGAACGACCAGCTCTTTACAACTGCTTAACCATATCCTGGGACACACTACCCAAACACAACGGATCTATTCAAGGTTACAAACCACTCCCTTTCTGCTAGTTTATGAACACATTTGCCCTCCACACGTGAAAATGTGTTCATAATCATTCTACAATGGAAAGCAAGAAAATGAAACATTTAGCTAACAGTCACACAGTACCCAAAAGGAAAAGGAATGACCAAAACAAGCGTTAAACTATTAAGTGGATAAAACAGAAGTCAGAATATTTAATAGTGGCAGAATTGTTATCTAAAAAGCCAAGTCCAGCAGAAGACTATTCTGAACAAGACGTGTTAACGCTCTGCAGCATTTACCTGAAGAATTATCAAGAGTCCAAGAACTGCTGTCTTGACATCCTCCAAAGAAGCTGAATATGACAGCAAGTCCCTCTCTTCCAGTTCAGAAGGAGATGAGAGAGAATGTGCAGCTACCTTTTAAAGAGAAAAGCAATACATAGTTTAAATCTGCAACACGCCTTTTCTTATTTCCATCTTGGAAGGTCAGGAAAGACTACAAGAGGTCATCGCTGCTAAAATTCTGCGAGCCCTGTCAGGTAGCTTGGATGTGCACCGATAGGGTTTCTAAAGCTCCCTTCTGCTCTGCACTTCAGACTTGCATCCTCCAAAATGCAGCAGTTTTACAATATCCTGTTGAGCCATGCAACTGCTAACAGTCATGGGTTCGTCTCCTCAGTCACAGTAAGAGGCTCTGGCACGAGACGCGGTGACGCTACTGAGAACTGACCAAACTCTGCCTCACCTTTTCTATGATATCAAGCAAGCTGTTAAAGTGATGTGTGTTGCAGCCTTCAGCCAGGTCTACAAGTAGCTGAGTGGCCAGTTTTCGGACTTGATGGTCTTTATCATCTGGAATATGAGCCAGCTGAGAGATCACAACCAAGTTTATCAGCTCTTCCTGCAAGAGGACAGACCTTAATAAGCGTTGACTTTTTGCTGTCAGTTGTTTAATCAGCATGTGAAAGAGACAAATAATTACAAACAAAAGAACACTGATATTCTGGTATCGGGCTTGTTCCTCAAATAACTGTTTGGCTCCTTGATCTTTCCTCTTCCATTCAATTAAGTATTTCTGTGTGCCATCCTGCTAAATATTTATAACTTTTGTTGAACTTAATGCTTTGGTTTTCATCTGTCCTACAGACTGCATAGCCCAGGCTCCAATAGACTGTTGACAAGGGATTTCTAGGGCTTGGTTTTTTGAAAGAGAGAGAGGAAACATGCAACAGTATCATGTTTTCACAAATATTGATGAAATCCAAGAAGCATCTCTGCCCCTTCCTGTCCTCCGACGCTCTGGGTACATTCCAAGGAGCTGAAGACATCCCCACAGCTCTTCCACAACTCCTCTCTCAAACAGCTTCCATGTTGGATTGCAATTAAACTGCGAGCACCAAGACAAGTCAAGCTGCTCACATCAGATTATGTCCAGACCTCATCTTTTACAAAGCTTTTAAATAAACTCTGCACCTCTCACACTGACTTCCCTCTCTTCCAAAACAAAATTGTGTATGGAATTAAGGACCTTAAACCAGGGAAGCAAATACACAACCAGGTATGGCCTCAAAACACAGCAGCCCCCACTGCAAGTTGCACATACCTGTATCCAACTAAAGACAATTAAGAGGCATGTCCTCCTACAAGCACCCTAAAGAAACATATCTATCGCGTGCAACAATTAAAGCACGGTTCTGTGCACTCCCCGGTGGCAGAGGTGACCTGAAGCACACCATAAAACACGCCTCACCGAAGCCTTTCCCACCCACTTAAGATCTCACATGTGATCATCAGAAACAGGTAAACACACACCTCATAGAACTGTCTGTTAATACTCAGGACAAAGGACAAGACATCCAGAACTTTAATACGAACAGCACTACGACTTTCGTTCCTAAAATGGGAAGAGCAAATTCAAGATGAATAAAATAAAGTTGCTGGTATTTAGGGAAGGGGGGGGAGAGGAGAAAAAGGAAGTAAAACTGAAGTAAACTAAGAAACTTCTTAAAAGGTAGAACAATAACTGTCGGAGATCAGCTAAGCCTTCAGTTAAGGTCTCCACGTACGAAACCAGATTCAAGACCAATTGGAAACTGGAATCCTACCTCAGCTTCTACTACTTCTGGAGACCTGCAGCTGCAGTTCTCCCATTTCCAATCCACACTAGGAAGCATATGCCAGAAGAACAAGTGCTCTGGTGAGCAAATTTAAAACCAAACATATGGCACCGAGGAAGAGTTGCTCTTTGGCAGCATTTCACAAATGAGACAAAAGTTTGTTATTGCTGTATGTCGATATTTTAGAGCACAAGAATACTTTTAGGAGTACCAACTGAAAACCAGATAACTTTAATACTGGATAACCATATGCAATCCTCATGCTTAACACGAGGAAAGTCTTGTTTGGTGTCAGAACTACAAAGTGCTGTGGAGTGGAACACTAAGCCTAAGCTAGTTGGAACAGCACCATCCAATGGAAATAAAGAAATAAAAAAAGGAGCATAAATAACTCAGTGGAAAGTCTTCCTTCTGTTAAACAAAACCCTTTCATGCACTGTGCCCTGGAACTACCACACCGTCATTTACTAACATTAGATCTTCAGAAAACAAAATTATCTAGCATGAAAAGGTGGCAAGAAACATTTGAAAGTGCCTTGTATTCACACAGTTATGATTTCATACCTGAAGAATCTCTCCATTAACATCTGCAGGTTGTGAATCCAGCCATCTTTGGCAGGATGAATGGACTGAGCTCTGTATGTTATCAAGTTTAATACAGAAGATTCCTTTCACAGAAAGATCAAGAATTGGTTTTTTAGTGTACAAGCGAACACAATATAGCCATTCCCCCAACCCCCACCCTGAGAACAGGCTCATTAAGTCCTTGCTGTGATTTTCTGACCACTTGCTACTTTAGGACTCCCAGCTTTCAGCCGTACTGAGCGACAAAATGGATTCAATGGGCAACAAAGGAAGACAGTAACAAGTAAAGTCTTACTGGTCTCTGATCCGCACATCTTTCCACCAGCTCAAAAAATCTCTCTTCAGAGCCATGGAATTCATTCTGGTCACAGAGTTCTTCTACTGTAGTCAAAAGATCGTGTACAATGGACTTAAGTTCTTGGCTCTCCAGACTCTGAAAGAGAGACAAAAACATTCCTAAAAGACTTGCGCCTTACCAGAAAGCGCTAACTTTCAAATACAAACAGAAAACTCGGTTGAGAAGCACAGTATTGAGAAATGGGCTAAACCTTCTTTCAGCTTCAAAGTTCACCAGAGTGTACAAACACGAGATCAATTCGCAAAAATATTTATGGCAAGGTCTTCCGATTGAAAGCACATCAAGACAGGCTCAACACCTACCTGCAGCTGTTGCAGTAATCGCTCCATGATGTCCAAAAGGATATCCCACGTTACAGCTTGCAGCTCCTTCCCATATTTCTTTATTAGACGTGTTATGGACAGAACTATCTCATACGACACAACTGCATTGGGACATGTCATGGCCTGGAATACAAAGCATGTCAGTCAGTTAACAGTTGGAAAGCAGTGATCAGAAACTCTCCTAAATTCAAATGAAACACGCCTTACTAATTAGAAACTTAGCCTGAAGGTCTGAGATGAATACATTCAAGTCTATACACAGAAAGGGCAAAGCAAAGAACCATTTTGTGAAGTGCAGTTACGCACTCCTGCAAGCAGCAGCTGTAGATCAGATGTCAAATACAGTCCCATCTTAAAGAGCAGACACATGAGATTAAAGCTAGTAATTCCTGTTTGACTCACTTGGATAAGAAAATCTTAAGAAAGCTCTGAGGCTGTCCCTGAAGACACTGTCCCTCACTGGAAAGAGTGAAAGTTTTTCCTTTGTTTTTATTTTTTAAGCTAAAGTACCCACAACGAACATACCTGATAGAAAGAATTCAGACTTTGCTTTCCTGGCCAACAAAGATATTCCAGAAGGAGGCCTCAGTTTCAAACTTAAATCCTCAGTTGTTTTACTGTTTCCCCACGCTTCACCCCATACCCATTTGCCGTCTCTCATCTTTCAGGCATACAAGGATCTCTTCGGTGTAGGGGACCACATTTTTGTTCTACATTTGTACACGTCCAGATGCATACTCGACTAAGAAGTTCCTGCAGCATCCCATCCTACCTTGAGGAACGAAGGCAGCACTGAAGTTGGGGAATTCTTGAGCGAATTGAGGCGATGAGCACCCCACAGAGCCATCCCAACAAAGAACACAGCTCCTCTCAGCAGCGCTGCATCCGCCATGTAAGCTCTAAGAACAGATGGAAGGAAAGTCTTAGACCGCGCTACAATTATTTTAGCGTACAAGAGTCAATAGGAATACACACTGCCACAACAGTAAGTCCCAGCTGTTATACATCAGAGCCTTGCACAGCAATTTAGAAATGTTAAAAGCAGAATGTCATTTAGTACAACTTTAAAAAAGGAAAATTAAATTCAGAAAAGACAAAAAACGAGCACTTCTGCAGCATAACTAGGAAGGGGATTCGTTTCGAAGCACCAGTACCTTCAGCTTGTTCTACTGAGGTCAGTGACTCCCCATCTATCTCAACGGGATCTCTACTGATTTCCTCGGGTTTTGTTAGATACACCCCCTTTACCTGTCCTCCATGATCCTGCACATGTTGTAGATGGCACTGTGTCCCAAATGAGTCCCCAAAAGGTTGCGCATAAGCTGCAAATTCAAAGAGAACACTTAAATATCCAATTGTTAAAACGTTCACTAGCCTAAACACACCGTTAATTGGCCGATCGCGCCCGCTTAAGGTAAGTAAATGTGTCCAGCCACTTCCATGCCGCAACAGAAGCCCATCACATCAGCTGAGAGGAAGCTCTGGGCAAATTCCAGGGACATGACAGGACTTAGACTACCAGTGTGCTGATCTCTTAATGCTTGAAACAGTTTTTAATTTACTCTTAAAACCAAACTGAAGTTTATGGCAGATGCGCACAGGCACGTCTGACACTTCATCTATGAGGCCACAACAGTGAACTCATTAAAAACCAAAACTACGGGAAAGTTCTGACCTTCCAGCACGGCTCGCAGAGCTCCTTCACATTGATGGTACGGCACAGAGTGATGATAAATACTGGCAGGTTCTCAGATGGCAGACAGTTATAGCAAACAACTGCATCTAGGACTTGCAAGGAAATCTTTGAGAAAGAGAAAGGCAAAACGGTTATACACTTCTCTAGCAATAAAGCAGGTCAAATCCTACCCTGGCAGACCAGGAAATCTTCTGGAAGTCAAAAGGGATACAGACAAGTCTGTCTTTTAAGGAAAATAAAAAAAAATCATGGCGAGATGGACAGTAAGCCATAAAAAGCACTGTTGAAAAACTGATTCACTTATCAAATTTACCAATGCTCCGTTTGCCTTAGAATAAAATTATTATTGGTGTACGAGATCCAATAGCTTACAAATACGTCATAACATTGTGCTGGCTCTCCTGTAAGATGAGAATAAACTGAGAGTCTGATGATCTGATTTTGTTTGTAAAAGTTACAGGTTCAAAGAATTTCAAAGAACGCTAAAGGACTAGGAGAGACTCAAACTACTGACCTCTATGTCCACAGATGATGAAGTCTGAATGCACAAGAGGCATATCTTGCTGTTAGGAAAGAACATTTCGTTGTAATCGTTTGCTTAATATGATTTTAGGCAAATTACAAAGAGTCAAAACAGACACGTAAATTGAAGGTTATTTTACTCTTCATTCCACTTACTGCGGCACTGCTGCTAACACTCCTAGAAACACTGAACACTACAACCTTTTTTATAAAGCTAGCTTAAAGTCACACTTAAAAGCAACTCAGTATGCCTACGCTCATATAATAGCAGCGACCCTCTGTGAGACTAAGCAATGCAATCAGGTCCATCACACGAAATGGGGACAGCACAAGCAGTTAAACTAAAACAGATCGGAACACTGCAAGAACTGAAAACCAAACATTTGTCAGAAAAGGAATGAAACACGTGCAGATCGGATGAAAAAGATTCCACTTATCTGTATGTTGAGGTGCAACTTTCTCCCGTAATTTATCAAGAATAAGCATGTAGGAGTTAAAAAAACTCGCAAACTTACTGGACCATCTCAGCTACATAGTCTTCCAGATAGCAGCTATTGAATTTCACCAGGTTCACTAAAACCAGAAGGAACTCAGAAGACAAACCAACATCCATCCACTGTAGTACAAAGTCAGCTAAAGAAGGAAAACAAATTGTTACAAGCCGTTTTCTACCCAGAAGCGTTATCGCTACCTTTTTCTCGTATCACTGAATGCCCGTCCCTTCGCTTATTCCCACCACATCGAAGAGGGGTAGAGACAACGCTCACCTAACTCTTCTTCTAAGTAGGTGATGTATCGTCCATTCTCCGTTAGAGCCTTGAACACTTCAAGCCGTTCATGCAAGTCTTCATTGGAGGGATAGTCCTTAATAACCTTAAAAAAATGTGCTCTGAGGATCCCTAATCTCTCACCCTTAGAAATAGAAAAAAAAAAAAAGAGGAGAACAACAGTGTCACTCACGAAAAAAAAACACAGTTATGGCCTGGACCTTATCAAGGTCTATAACAGCAACCCTCATGCTTGAAGCTGTTTTCTTTTCCTACGGGCTATGTAAGTCTCCTGAAAATACCTCCAGCCTCTGCTGGCTGCTGACAATGGCTCAGGTCTTCTCAATCTGTTACACCAGCACTCAGGGCTGGAGGCATTTTGTCCAGCAACACACAGAGAGCATCCAATACACAAAGTAATCCACGGAAACCGCAACTGACAGCACTGCCAGGAGAGCATTTAAAAAAACCCAAGCGAACAAAGTGGAATCAACACCTGGTCTTTTTGTAAGCATGTGCCCCTACTTTTTCAGAACACTGAAAACTGGAACTTTGGTCTGATACGGTCTTACGTTTGTATAGCACGTTGTGAAATCTGAAGAATTCACAGTATGCTTGACTTGGCCAGGCCAGAAAACTATCTCGGACAGAACTTGCATACTTGACAGGCTGAAACATCAAACCCAGCTGCAGACCTGGACTAATAGGTCTGCGCAAAGACCACAGAAAATTTGCTGTACTATGCTGAACTTAACCCAAAGTATTTCCTCTCTTTCAAGAACACTGCCCCAAAACAGAAAAGTTTGCTATGAGTTGTATGAAAGTTTTGCTATGAGGTCAAACCAAGACTTAAATTTAAATCCTTCCTCTTCCCATTTACTCAGCACCGAAACAAGAAACGTGGAAAGCTGTAGAGAAGAGCCATCCAATATTTTCATGTTCATACTCTGCACAAACCCTAGTTTAAGCGAAGTGTTTCTTCAACAGTTTGTTTTCACCTGTCCTTGAACGATGGACTTCAGCAGATGAAGAACAGCATGCCTGGCTTCGATGGGGCGCTCTGGCTGGAGCATATCGGCTACCACTTTCCATATTGCTTCCACCGCGTGCTGAAAGCAAACACAGGAGACAGGCAGTAGCAGGAAAGTTAAGCTGCTTCTGGGATCTTTACTCAGTAGGTCAGTCATTAATTATGGCAAGCTAACGAACAAGATCTCCAGGGATTTCACGTCCAGAGTTCTCTTTTCTGAGGGACCCTCTCACCTGCCCAGTCATAAGCTCAGATGAACCACACGAGAGACACTAAGCCCATCCTACGTGACAAATGGCACCCCAGTAACCGAAGTTCTTCATTCACACACTTAGTTCTATGTGAGTATGTGTGCAGAAACCTTCACCCAAACACAAGATGAGTCTAAAACTCATTTGAGGTTCCTTGTTAACAAGACAGAAGGAGCTAGCAAACACCTCTTCTACATCATAATCCCATGAACCGTCCTGAACAGGCCCAATATTCGCAGCATTCTGCTTCCACTCAGGTGAGGAAGGCCGTCAGCTACGTCCTCACTGCTCCACAGCTAGCAGGTTGGACAACACTCATTNGCTACCACTTTCCATATTGCTTCCACCGCGTGCTGAAAGCAAACACAGGAGACAGGCAGTAGCAGGAAAGTTAAGCTGCTTCTGGGATCTTTACTCAGTAGGTCAGTCATTAATTATGGCAAGCTAACGAACAAGATCTCCAGGGATTTCACGTCCAGAGTTCTCTTTTCTGAGGGACCCTCTCACCTGCCCAGTCATAAGCTCAGATGAACCACACGAGAGACACTAAGCCCATCCTACGTGACAAATGGCACCCCAGTAACCGAAGCTCTTCATTCACACACTTAGTTCTATGTGAGTATTTGTGCAGAAACCTTCACCCAAATACAAGATGAGTCTAAAACTCATTTGAGGTTCCTTGTTAACAAGACAGAAGGAGCTAGCAAACACCTCTTCTACATCATAATCCCATGAACCGTCCTGAACAGGCCCAATATTCGCAGCATTCTGCTTCCACTCAGGTGAGGAAGGCCGTCAGCTACGTCCTCACTGCTCCACAGCTAGCAGGTTGGACAACACTCATTTCCCTTTACAGGTTTGGACAGCACAAAACAGCTTCTGGGATCAGCAATTTTAAAAGGCGGTCTAAACTGCAGGAGCCTCTTATGATAGGTTAAGAGCTGTTGCTTAAATTTTCACCCTTTCAACATTTGCTGAGCACTTTGAAACTTACCTCTTCAATTTTTTTTGTTTTTGCCACTTCACAAATTTGACTGATTGCTCGTATCCTATTACTTAATCCACATTCTATGCTCAGTTCCTGGAAAGAAACATAGAAATAAGCTAACAGTTTATCTTACCAGAAACACTTATCATTTCTCAAAGGGGATCATGAACCACTGAAAAATGAATTACACATTTGTCCAGAATGATCTAACTATTAGTCACCACTGGAGCTTTTCACGAATTTCTCCAAAAACTTTTTTCCATTAGCAAATGATTTGTCAAAACTAGAACTTTCACAGAACTGGAGCCAAGCAGCTTTTCACCTCCACGGCAGAACATCTCATTTTCTTCCGAAAAGGTAGTAAAACGCACTGGCTGCGGCACTCGCCCTGCCCCGTTCGTGGGAGAAGGGCAGAGAAAGGAGGGACGTTAAGTCCAGCGCTCCAGCCTTCCAGCAGGTAGGAGCTTGGCTGCTCCGGCGCAGGCAGGAAGGGATTCTGGTCTCCTTCTCCCTTCTATGTGTTTTCCTCCGTGTGCCGACTATTCTGCTTACAGACTTGCTGTACCAATTACTGGAATACTTTTTTTCTTTCATTTTCACAAAACCGTAAAGTTTTCATAAAACAGAAACAGTTTGTAGCTTGCGCTAACTGCCACTATATAAACTTCATCAAGCTCAGACTATAAAAAAAGAGCAACGTATTTTGAGGAAACACCCTGTAACCCAACATAAGACAACACGATCCTATCAAATAGCTCAAAAGTATTCAAACATTGAATAAACAAAATGCTGTCACTTCAAAGTAGGTGAGTTTTACATCCGTTTCGCTAGAGAGTGAACTGAGAGATAAGGCAAAAAGGCATGATCGAAGAGGGAATTAATACCAAAACAAAGGAGAATGAGCAAGCCTTCCTTCCGACCCTCTCAGCTCCGGTAATCCAGGCACTAACCCCACCTTTACCACGGTCAGTCTGCGCACCTTGAGTATTTCCGCAGTGATGATAAACTCGGTTTGCTTGCCCTCCGACGACTTTGAACTTCCCCGGGATGTTCCCAGCCCCAGGAGATTCTTGAACTTCTCCTTCAGTCCAGAATCCTTGCTCTGAGGCTTTGCCATTGCTAACAAGCAAGCAGCGCCGAGCCCCTGCAAATACAATACAGGGTTTCTGTACAGGGTTTCTGTTTCACAGGAGCCCAAAGGGGAATCTTTAAGCAGGAAAACAGCAGTAAGAGCTGCCACAATGTGGCTTTTACAAACAGCTCTGGTGTCTCAGGCCGTTTCAAACAAGGAAGAAGCCCAACACTGAGGACGAAACAGCGAGGAGCTAGCGCTGCTCCTGACTTCAGCTACCCAAGGAATGGGGAGCTTGGGGTTACCGTCTTCTGGGAGCTCCAAATGCCTAGCACCACCACAGCCCGTGCAGAGCAACCACCATTTCAACACCACTGAGCTGATTTTTGAAGTATAAACACACACACACACACACACTCTTGCTGGCGGCTGTGAGCTGAAGCACTTGTTCCCAGCCCAAAAGCAACGGACCAGAACAAGGCACTGCGAAGTAGCTGTTCCAAGCAGGTAGACATGAAGAAGGACTTACGAACCTGAGCGTTCAAACATCNCAGAGCAACCACCATTTCAACACCACTGAGCTGATTTTTGAAGTATAAACACACACACACACACACACTCTTGCTGGCGGCTGTGAGCTGAAGCACTTGTTCCCAGCCCAAAAGCAACGGACCAGAACAAGGCACTGCGAAGTAGCTGTTCCAAGCAGGTAGACATGAAGAAGGACTTAAGAACCTGAGCGTTCAAACATCCAAATGCTGCCATGGCAAGGAGAGAGAGGAGGAGCGAGAACAAGCACACCCGTTATAGCAACGGCACATCGAGACCAAGATCCTTCAGAAATCGCCTCCCCAGCCAGCCCCAACCCGCGGCCCCTCGGGGACCCCAGGGCAGGACACCCGCTCCTTGTGCGCTGGCGCAGTCCCAGCACCCTGTCCTCGGCACACGCTCCCACACGAACCCCCGGCTATGCCCCACGCCCCCACGGACAATGCCACAGCCTTCCCCACACCCCGGGTACACCCCACAGCAATCCCTTGTGCTTCCTGGGGACCCACCAGACCCTGTGCCAGCACCCCAGGCGACAGGCTGCTGCCCCCAGCCCGGAGGGCACGCCATGGCCCCCAACCCAGTATCACCAGTAGTCACCCCGCAGCCCCCAGCCCACCACCATGGGGGACACCCCACAACCCCCAGCCCACCCCCCCAGCCCCGGAGACACCCCACAACCCCTGGCCCACCACCGTGGGGGACACCCCCCACCCCCAGCTCACCCCCCCGGGGACAC